>JAUBNQ010000004.1:15375808-15391422 GCA_032353495.1 Ctenopoma kingsleyae | reverse complement strand
ACTGATAGGTGGCCAGGCATCACCTCATGCTACCAGTAGTGACACTGACCCTAGTCAAATGCAAAACTACTGAAAAGTAGGCAAAAAAAGATGAGGAGGGAAAACATGTCTGTGGCCTCCACCTGCAAAACCATTCCTGTTTTTGAGGTCGTCTCATTGTTGCCCCTTTAGTGCACCTGTTGTTAATTTCATTAACACTAAAACACAGACACTGATTAAAAACCCCCTCTGTTACATAACTGATCAGATCAATATCCCAGAAGTTTAACTGACTTGATACTATACTCTGATTAAAGTGTTCGTTAAATTTTTTTGAGCAGTGTATTTTGTCCCAGTTGTCCTTCTTCCTTTAATACACTTGACAAAATAATCCAATTCTACTGTATGTGTGTCTCATAGTCTGACATGCTGCTCAACTGCATGGCACACTAGTGTGGACCCTACTTTCATCAGTCTGAACATGTTTCCCCTAAAAAATATCACTTACCGCCAGTTCTTTGATGTCCACTGCTGATATCATTTGTAGAAATCCATCTTTTTCTTTTCACATTGCCCCAGTATGAGGGTTTTTTGGCAGCATGTCCCTCTATAGCTAAAGCTGGACAGTGCGCACCAATGTGGCCTTGGGAAGCTCCTGGTTGGCGTGGCACCCAGCAGCAAAGACACAGTTGGCCTTTTTAGTTAGCCTAAGACACCTGCAGTTCTCTGACCATGTTAATAACAGGGCCCCTGTCCACAGTGATGTACAAGCAAAAAAAAACCAGCATGTAATTTATTTATTTTATGGCCACTGTACATACACATGCAGTAATATGAGAAGTGACACTGAATGATACAAGACATACATACATAATATAAAAAAGCATATGGTTCAGTAAAGATTGATTCACTCATTCAGACATTAAGGCCTGATCCAGACTTTGAGTGGATAGCATATGTAATGCAATTCAACACTCCAGGAAAGTGTGTGTTTGTGTGTGAAAAAAAAGAGCATATGAATGCATAAACATTAAACTTTACACTGTATGTATATCACTTAAAACCATAATGTCTGAATGTAGTCTTTTGTGGTGTGGACATTATTACTTGGAGTTAGGCCAAAATGTAATTAGCTTTCAGTCTTTTGTTACTGTGTGTGTGTGGGTGCGTGTGTGTGTCTGTGTTTAATGATGAGAGGGAACATTGTTTGGTATTTTATCAAGCCCATTTATGAAGCACAATTATTTTGTCTTTTGAACACAGAGAATGCAGTGTTGGGACTATTAACAAGAAGGAATGTGTGTTTACAGGTTGTCCACTATTTACCTCTTTACTGAGAGAATAATATATGCATACAGGTATGCATGTGCTTACAGATAAGAGAATAAATGGCCCTTTACCCAAGAGACACCAATTGTGTTTCAGAATATTTTTGTAGTCTGTACTGTCTGTGTGTGACACCGTTTTGGTGACATTTCCATAAGCACTGTATTTTATCTACAGTAATAAAAGTAATGTAACAGTTTTAGGATGGGTCTAGAAATTTGTTAATGGGGTGGCCAGACTAGGGCACACACTCAAAGAAAGGTGGTACATTCAGAAGTAACTATGATTGTAACACTAATTAGTAATTAATACTAATAGGCTTAATCATTGAGAGGAGGTTAAATCCATCTCTTACAGAGATAAACTACCAGGTAGCAAATGCTACAGAATTCTAGTGTAACAAAAATATGAATAGAGCCATTAATTACACATTAACTATTATTTACTTTTGACAGTTTGTAATAATTTATTTTTCAAATTTTCTATGCTTGCCTTGTGCTGAAGGTTCTATACCACCTGAGTCTGGCAGGGGCAGCACCATCCATCTTCCTAACCGCTTGTCCTCGTAAGGGCTGGAGCCTATCCCAGCTGTCATTGGGCAAGAGGCGGGGTACACCCTGGTCGCCAGTCTATTGCAGGGCTAACATACAGAGACAAACAGCCATGCACGCTCACATCCACACCTACGGACAATGTAGAGTCACCAATAAACCTAACATGCATGTGAGGAAGGCGGAGTACCCGGAGAGAACCCACGCAGACACGGGGCAAACATGCAAACTCCACACTCCACTTCTAGCTGTGAGGTGACAGTGCTAACCACTACACCGCCGTCCCACCCGGGGCAGCACCATGAGTGGTAAATAAGATATTGGGGATGGCCTGTGTCACCGCTGGCCACGCCCCCAAAACACATTTAATGAACTTAAAATCAAACACCGACAGCAGCTGGAGGATGACAATGACTGTTAAGTTTGCATGTTTATAGCAGTTAAACTAGAAAAATAAGAAGTTAATTACTTTGCTCAAGGTCACAATGGAAAATATCATCATACAGTCTTCAAGCACAGACAATAGCATAAAATATGGGGAATTCAATTTAAAATTGATTATGATGATAGAGTATTTAATAACATCATTATCGCAGGTGCAGTGGGGGAGAGCTGAAAACAAGCAGACTCCCAGATGTGCCTCTCTGCATTGATCAAGACATTAGCAATACATCACTGAGTAATGAATTGGAAAATCAAAGCAAGCTTTCTGTGGTCTCACCACTCATTTGACATTTTACACAAGCAACAAGCAAGCACTGCAAACAAATTATTGACTTACAAGGCAACCTGACCTTGATTTTCCCCGTAGCATACAGTATCATGTGCGTCTGATTTGATTGGCTTTGTGACCAGCGGAGAGATTTTCTTTTTAAGTTAAATGATTTTCCAGGAGGGATTATTAGAATACGCCTTGAGACAGACTGGTGACCTGACTGACATGTACCCTTCCTCTCACACAGTGACAGCTGGGATAGGCTCCAGTATCCTTGTGACCCTTATGAGGAAAAGTAGTTAGTAAAATGAATGGATGGATGGATTATTAGAATAAAATAAGAGCAGGACAACAAACATAGCCCTTATTGCCCTTGGATTCTTGTCATGTTGGTGTTTGAGGAAATGAGGCATACTCCTGAAACCCTGGTTTACCTTTTCAGAAATAGAACTAGAGCTAGAGCTGCATCACAATATTTTATTCGTTGTTCAATGTAAATGAGAACGTGATTTGAGTTAATGACCAATTTTAACACAGAAAGGAATCAAATGACTCCAATTTAATTGTATTCTTTTGTCTTTCTTATCATAATGTCATAATGTCCTTTGCTGAGTTCAGTATCAATTCAGTGCTCAATTCAAAGCAATAAAGATCACAGGAACCTTTTCTACATTCAGTGAACATGTCTGAGTGTTCATGCTTCTTGTGATAAGTCACTGTCTGAAGTGGGGATTTAAGTTCAAATGCAGATGGATTTATTTTTATAAGAGTTCTACAATCATTAATACATAGACACTTCAGATACAACAGCACCCAGTAAAGCACTTGAAAGCTTGATGAGCAACTGGGTGATATATAGTGTGCGTGAGTAGCTACATCTTGTATGTCATTGTACAACATGTGTCTTTTTGAAGCTTTCAGGATTTTTCTCAGAGGAAGAATTCTACTGACTTTGGATGGAGAGGTTTCCATTCACCTGTTTTTACTTGGATATTTCAAAATATTATTAAAAGTTGGAAAAATGTCTGTAAAGAAGAGACAATTTAATGTTAAAAAAAAACTATGGTCAGTGAAAAAGGAAGACTGCACTGTTTCTGCACTAAGGGCAGCAACTAATTATTATTTTGGTAGTCGACTAATCGATAAAAAAATTTAAAGATTAGTCGACTACCAAAATGTAGTCGATTACGGCAACTACCTGCAAATATTTAAGCACTCTCTAAGGATAATTGTATTCCTATCCATGCACAGAAAATCTGCCAGGCACTTAAAACTGAATATACTTACCAAAACCAAAACCTACATTATATTTAATGCATGCGTAACAGCGGAGTTTTAGCTTGTTCCTTAAAGTGGTCTGAAACCTTTACACTTGGCCTGTTATTTGGTAGAACTAAGACATTCACTGCTGTCTCTAGTTGTCTCTGGTGCAGTGGTTTTATTGTCTTGTTCTCTGCTACAGTGCTTGCTCTAATGATTCTTTCAGACACTGAAGAAAAATCATTTGATTGGCTCGGCTGCTAGTTTATTTGATTAGCTTATTTGATTGTCCTCGCATCATGTTTTTCAGAGTTGAATTATTTTCATATTGAGTAAGCTCCACAGAGCTCACTCCATCTCAGACATTGATTTATGACTTAGAGGAAGCAGTGTTGTGTTCTTCTGTCCCTCAAATGATCATTTCTCTCATCACCCATTAGTTGACTGAAGTGACAACTAATGGGCAGCGATATCTTGTTGTGATATTGAAGGCTGAAAGAATTGCCACATGACTGACAAACAAAGACAGAGCGATAACATGCTGGGAATCCCATTCAAAGCTTACAGAGGAGGCATCCTTCAGAGCAAAGCATCCATCTCAAAGCAGCTGGTTATTTTGGCAGTAACCACTGTGCAGCCCGCAGTCCCCTCATTTCTGTGCTGTCAAACCGGACTGCCCTCTGCCCGGCAGGCTATTGTAGTACTGGGTGGACACAGTCTGTTACAAGTGCATCGAAGAAGTGGTGTCCTGCTCAGAGTGGTTCCTGAGACAACAGTGCATGCTGAAATAACACCTTCATAACTATGGATGTGGTAAACAATGGCAGACAAATTCAGATATAAAGGCGTATTATAAAGAGTATTACAACATAATGTTTTCATGTCACATAAGTCAGACTGTAATTACTTGGCAACAAGCCCTCACTACTGGTAGTTACTTCTGAAAATCATTAACAAAATGACAAAACAAAATGTGTAAAGCATGTATAAAGAGATACTGGAAAAAAAAGATACAAAATAATTTTAAAAAATGATGCAAAGCAAGTATGAATGAACTAATCCTAGTTTTTTAGATATCACTGTAACTACTAACTAATTTGGAAACACAGAATAGAATGATTCTTGACAGCTATTTAGTTGAAAAATATCTGATCTCACCGCAAAAGATGCAGTTTTTGTTACGACAGCATTTTTAAACTATATGCCTCTGTATCAGCAATAGTTATGTTTTTAGAGTGTCTGTCAGTACTACCACCCAGTCCTTGTGAATGCAATATCTAAGGAACGCTTAGAGGGAATTCCTTCAAAAGTGGCTCAGCTGTCAACTTGGTGATGAACTGATTAGATTTTTGTGGCTAAAGGTCAAATGTCAAGGCCACCCTGACTTCACATTCATCCAGTCCTTGTACCCATTTTTGTGAATGTAATATGTAAACAATGCTTTGAAGAAATTTCTTCAAATCTGGCACAACTGTAACCTTGGACTCGCTGATGAACTGATCACCTCATGTTCATCCAGTTCTAGTTGTGTATGTGATGTTTCAGGAGCTCATTGAGGGAAGGATGAACTGATTAGATATTGGTGGTCAAAGGTCAAGGTCAGTGTGACCTCATGTATGTTCTAATCTTGTCAATGAATGTCAATGTCAGAAATGCCTGGAACGAATGATAACAGAACTACCAGAGACAAAAAAGACATAAATGAAACACAAAACAAACTTTCAGATGTTGCATTGTTTTGTTGTTGTTGTTTTATGTTGCATTTAAGGATTTAAGTTGTGATAAAGTTTTCAAAGTTTTGAATGGATGGTAACAGTTTTGTACATTGCATCACATTTGTACAATGAACCAATCTCTCTAAATCAGAGTGAACCATGACACACAGTTTCAGCTTTGCCAAAATTACCGCACAACCAAACACTGTTGCCAGAGGCTTGTTCATAACCAAATAGTCATAAGGGGATCATAAAAATGCAGAATATCAAAGAGCAATAGAAGAAAATTAAGAAAAGAATAAACATTTAGTAAACAAAACAAATGGGAAATGGGAAGAGCATAAAAATATAAACTTACAAAATAAGACAAAATATAGTTATTTTCATTGCCATCTATTAAATCAAGCACACCAAACTGAGCAGAAAGGTTACAACAGAATACATTATTCTGTATGTCTGTCAGCAGTAGTTTTTACTAATGAAATGTCCTTTATTGCCTTTAATTTAATCCATGTTTTAATCTCATTCATCAAGGCAAACACTCACAGTTACACAGGCAATTAGGAAACAAAACCAGCTATGAAAAGGGATAGACAATTGCACACATGCACGTACACATGAAACAGGTGTTTTGTGGAGAGTGGGTGGTGTAACAAACTGAATGTAGTACAGACTGAAACACAGTAACGGCTTCTGTGTGTATGACATAATATTAGATTCATTTATTTTGTCTGACATGTATTTTCCCATTAGTTTTTTTTTTTCTCACACAAAGCGCTTATGTGTGCGCGTGTGCCTTCTGTCCAGCTGTGATGTGTCTGTGTCTAATGTGTATGTGTGTATTCAGAGTATGTGAGGACAAACTTTCATCATTGTGTGTTGCAAATGTATTAAATGCTTATTCTGAAGTGTTTTTTGACTATGTAACTATTTGCTTCCAAACCTTCACTGAGGGGACTGGTAATTTCAGCTATTTTTTTTATTAAGGTTTTACTGTTTATAAGATGGTTGCGTAGGTAACTATGAAGCAAATTGTTACAGGTATAAATGTAATATTGCCTATACACATCTGGGAAGTCAGAAAGCATTATACAACAGCTAAACCGTGCTGGATTTGTTCTGATGGAATTTCATAACAACAAACCTGGGCAAGTGCACAACATATGATTGTGTTTACATGCACTCAAGTAACCCGGTTACTCAGAGAAACTAGTTTTCTTGGTTAATCGGGGAAGTTTACATGTACTGAAGACAGATTTTTCTCAACTACCTTATAACTGTGCAGAGACGGAAGACTTCCTGACTTTTTTTGTTTGTTTTTTAATACGTGTGTCAGGGGAGATGACAGAGAGAGCACTGTAAAAGAGACACACAGTCACAGAGCTCCTTTTCACAGACTGAATTAAAGAAATACAATGTGAAAAGTGACACTTTTAGATGTCTATGGGGCACTCTGTGTTATAGTTTTAATCAGATTTATAATCCATATAACAATCTCCCTTTTCACCCACTTCTTTGCTGAAAGTAGCATGGTGGCGAGTGTCTCCATCCTGTGTCCTGTACATGTACTCTTGAGGAAAAAGTCGATTAGAAACCTGGTTACGAGTATACATGGCAGGGTAATCAGTGTTCTGGGGAAACTAGGTTTTGTTAAGCCCCCACTCCGATTACGAAAACCAGGTTTCTTGTTTATATGACAGTTAAGAAATAAGTTTACTTGAGAAAGCTGATTGTAACCTGGTTACTTTAGTCAGTTGGCTTACTTTTTACATTCAT
Organism: Ctenopoma kingsleyae; assembly: GCA_032353495.1. Taxonomy (NCBI): domain Eukaryota; kingdom Metazoa; phylum Chordata; class Actinopteri; order Anabantiformes; family Anabantidae; genus Ctenopoma; species Ctenopoma kingsleyae. The sequence continues at coordinate 15,384,100 of JAUBNQ010000004.1, read as the reverse complement.
GATTCACAAGCCCAGCTTACTATTTTTGTGTTTGTCTGGCTTGTTCGCCTCAGTTTCACCTTAGCTTTCCTCTGCACTACACTAGACCTCAGTATCTCTCACCCCTACTGTCTCTGTTGGGTTTTGTTAACAGCAATTGAGTAAAGCAATTGAAAACCCATAGAGTTACTATGAGTTGTTTGTCTGTGTATGTGTTCCAAATGTATATGTGTTGCATGTGCACCTGCAGAGTCATATAATTTGATGCTTCAGTAATCTAGGAAGAAAGTCTTAGGGGCTGGTTGTGAGTCAATGCATTTGTGCGTGTGTATGTGCGTTTGCGTGTAGGAGACAGAGACTAGGAAGTGAGCAGGCTTGTTCTAATCAATGATTGGGCAAGTCATGGACACCTCACGCTGTAACAGTCAAAGGGTTTGGACTAATAAATACACACTCACACAGACACGCACACAAACCACACAGGCTGTTTTGCAGGCAGCTGTAATCAGTCTGACCGTGGCAGTCAGCGATGGCACATTGATTCTCCCTCTTCCCTCTCACTTCTTTTTCAGACTCTCTGTTTACCCTTATTCTTTCTGTGTCTGACTGGCTGACGTGATCTTTTTTTCTGTCTTTCCATTAATCTTTGTTTCTCTCCTGGTGCTCTTTTCTTATTCACCTCTAACCTCTGCTTGTCATTTCCTCCTTCCGTGGCTCACACTTTGTTATTTGTTGAGTTCATCTGTATACCAGAATAGAAATAGTCTCTTACCACACAATCAAATCAAGTGTTTGTTCTGAGTGTTCGAAGGGTCATGTGTTCAGATGTGTTGCTGTCTCCACACTTGTCTAGGAATTGATTTTAATCACATAATGGCCTGATGCAAAGTAATGCTTTGACCTGGTAAGCCAAAATAAACAGGTTCCCACTATATAAAAATGTGTGTGTAGTTTTGGTCCCATTACTATGGGGTTGCTAACTGACCATTAGTAAGAATAGGACTAGTACGTTTGTTAGTGTGAAGCTTTCCATGGTCCAAGTCCAAAATGACCACAGAGACCAAAAAGAGACAAAAAACGACAAAAAAGACACACAAAATGACAACAAATAAAAACGACTGGAAAAACCTACACACATCAGCCAAGCCACCCCCCTTTAGCAGAAGCCTCTGCTGTGTACGATGAGTTAAATACTTTAAGTTCAGTTTTCTTTGCTGTGCCTCTGCAGCTGTATTGGCCTAATTTTTCCACAAGCATTATTAAAACATTTACTGTATCTATATTCATATAGCCATCTGAATAGAATACTTATAGACCTTATGTGGCTGCCTGTTGCAAGTGTAGCAGTGAAATACAAGCCATCCATCACCTACAAGATAACTGTCATACTCATCCATCATCTTTCACCACTGCAGAGTTACACAAAGTAAACACACCCAAACAAACAAGTACACACACAGAAACATACAAGTCACTCAGATGGGAGCGTATTCTTCATCTTCAGCTCGGTACAGTCAAACACTCAGAGAAAAAACACACAGTACATACAAAGTGACACATACGCACACATGGGAGTCATTCAGTCAGACAGCTGCATCCATCATTCAGCTGAGTACAGTCACAGCAGCTGGCGTGTTCTGTTGGATGAATTTTACATCAGCATTGACTAATAGGATGCAAGCTTTTTGTGGGAGCGTAAGAGGAGATATGTGGACAGTTGTCCAGATATTTTCCCTTCATGCGTACTGTGCCGTACTGTAAAAAGGTCTTGCACCCAAAAGTGACACCTGGAGTTAGGGCTGCACAATTTGCTTTAAAGGTCATATTGAGAATATTGTTGACGATATTGCGATTTGAAATTGCAAATGCAATGCAATTCACAGATTATAGATAGTTTTGCAATATGTATTTCTCAACTCAGACCAGGGTGTGTCTTGTCTGTGGGTCTGTTATGATGCTCACTGTATCATAATTTTAAAATCACACAGGTTCAAATGGACCAGGAAGAAAGCTGTAGATGCCCTTTAAAGAATCCAGCAGCATTGAGGAATCTGCCATGATATATTAAATCTATGGAAATCAACAATATCAAAGGGTGTCAGGTTATGGTGAATGTACCGCACAACTGAATGAATATTACTGGATTTTACATTTGCTTACATCTACAGCAAGACATATTAAAGCAACATGAAAGCATATGATCTAGCTCAAGCAGTCAACTTGAGTCCATTACTACAGTCATGTGACATCTAGAGTATGTTGACTTGATTTCCTCAATTTATTCCAATGTATAGAAGCCCAGCCAGCCAAGACACCTGTTTGAATCTAGATCTGAGCATCTGTCAAAGAGCCAGAAGTGGGCATCCACCAGCGACATGAGATGTAAAACTTGGGGCTGGGTATGTCAAGGCTTTAAAAGTAGTGAAAAATGAACAGCCAGTGCATGAATGTTGGGGGCCGTTAACTACTATGTTTCTTTGTACCACTTAAAACTCTTGAGATTTTTCGCAAATGATGTTGCAGGCAGTTAAGAAAGTTCAGGCAACAGGTGCATGTGTAAACATCAGCTTGAAGGCTTTTTATTGATTTAAATTTTAAATAAACTGATCATTCGGAAGTTAAGTGCTTTGCCTCAAGCATGAGTCCTCCAGCTGTCTGACACACTTTGTACTGGTTCACAGACATATACAGAGAAGTCAGCCAGTCAGTTAGTTAGCCAGGCAGTTATTCAGACAGCTCTATCCATCACAGCTTAGTGAGGTGCCTCCTTCAGTGTGAAGGAGATTTGGTTCGAGTTCAGGATAGAGCAGGGAGGACGTGAAAAAGCTGCAATGCAAGGCAGCAAGCCAAGACTTTCATCATTCAAGGTCTGTTTGAGGATGAGGTACTTTTCGGTGCATCAGACCTCATTTCTCATTCCCTGTCAGAAAAGCAGAGTCAAAGACAGAAACTATCAGCTGTTTGTTCTTGCAGTCGTGAAGGTGACCTATACCCACAATCAATAAGAATCTGAAATGGATTAAAAACGTCTGCCCATCATGATGTTGCAAAAGAAATGGCAGATGTTGAGTTTAATCTGCCATTTGGACTGGCAGTTTCAACAAGTTGTACTGGTCATTTATGATATGAAAATCTTTTGATCATCTGTTGTGCACACGTGCACATTGTTCACACAGTTGGACACTAAATCCAGAGAACAAATATCTTGGAGCACAAGCTCCAAACTGATCTCTGTGGTACACAGACAAAGTTTAACATGATTACTCTCGCTTCCAGGTGATACAATCTCATGTGTGTTCACTCAATCGATGTTGTCTTTGTCTGTCTTCCTTTTCTGTCTTGCTTTAATTTGCTGCTGTTGGCATCTAACAGGAAAAAATGAGTTATTTTTTCCACTTCTAAAACACTGCACTCTGTATTGAACAAACTGGACTGAATTAAATGTTAAATGCTTCAGGTCATTTGCTGTGATCCATGCCCAATATTTAGAAAGCAGCTTAGCAACAGTTATTCATTATCAAGAGTGTCATCAAGGCTACAGGAATTTTGGAGAACTATGTTTAGACATTAGTGGCTATTAACCGTGAGCCATTCATCCACTGACTCCCATAAAACATTTGTTTGTTGCTTTTGGTTAAAAAATCAAATATGTCTAATTATATAATAACTGGAATAAGCTAATAAATGATGATGTATTATTATAGATTAACCAGCTGGCATTACCTGGTATATTTTGATGCTAATCAACAGCTTATTTTTTCTGCTACCCCAGGATACATTTCTTAATAGAATAATGTAAATGATAATTGAGAATAATAATCAAATGACATTCTAAGAAATTGAATTTTGAGTATTGGTAGTCATTCTTCCTTTGAATCTACACAGAAATTCATTTCTGCTAAGACCTTATTTATGAGGCAAATGTGGAAGAAATCTGTGCCAGAGTTATCTGTGAAGATTCTCATTCATCCAGGTCATAGTTATCTAAAAAAAAAAGTTTTTCTTCGAGGCAACTGGACTTGTTCCTTGACAAGGTTTGTGTATTTATGTAATCAACGGCATGAAGTTCAATAGTGTTTCAATAGGTAAATAGTGTTGTTTTATCAGTAACTCAGTCAGATTGAAGCCCAGAGAAATTGCTTTGTTAGTGGAGTACTGAACTGTAAGAGCGTTTTAAAGCATAGACTTAGTAGTTCAAATAGAGTAAATTATATCAACTGGTGCTTCTATTTGAGTACATTCTTAGGTAAGTAGTTGAACTTTTACTCGTGTATTGAGTTTGTGTACTCATGTTTGTGTACTTCTGCCATCTATGCTCTTTTTTATTACTAAATAGTCCTTCCAGAACTTTTTAGGTCAAACACTGATCTGATCTGAAAGTCAGGTGGTAGAGTATGTATTGAAACTGCAGAGATCAGAAATTCTAAGATCAGAGCTAAAGGGGTGATCAGAAGAAATAAGCTCTCACTTCTTCAACTCTCTCTTTGTTGGAAGTTGAAGGTGGATCACATGTGTTACTGCTGCATCTTTTCTTCTTGTCTTTATTTACCTGCTTGGTCTTCACTGCTGCTGTAGAGGACAATATTGAGGACAGTGATTCGTCATGTTGCTGGGTTGTGTTTGTTATAGAGTTAACATTTTTCAGCATTTTTTTAAACTATTGGTTCCCCAGAACATTTTCTATGCTGTAGTGGTGTCAACCTATGTGCTGTCAAGGCCCTGGTGTACGCAGGATTTTCATTCAAATCCAGTGGCATGTGACAGGCTGAAAATGAAAGGGTACAAATTTCTTCCAGGATGACCTTGGGGCTTAGCTGCTGTCATCCTGTGGGGTGGAATTCAGCGTAAAACCTTTGTTGCGTGACATCCTGACACTATCCTGCTGTTTTCTGTCGGTTTTCACTGAGGAGTCTAATATAGCAAAAATGTGATTATTTTAATAAGTGCTGTTGTACAGGAAGAGTCAGCTTTGGCATTTTGTCAGAATATAGTAAATATTTGAACCCAGCTTTAAAGTAGTCTTTATCCATGACCAGTGTCGACAAAAAACACTATATATAAATAAAATGCATTGTATTGTCACTTTGGAAAATATTCAGACCCCTTCACTGTCTGCACATTTTGGTGCATTAAAATGAAATATAGACTAGTTTTTAGTTTAAAAATGTGACATGCTTGTGGATGATGAATGAAATGGAAGTGAATCAAAGTTCACTCTTCACCTTAGGACCAGTGTCTGACAAAATAACATCAACTCAAAGCTGAGCTCAATGGCTTTGTTGGAACTTTCAGATGTAAGTGTCCGTCTGTGGAAGTGATTGCAGCCATTTAAATCCAATGCCAAATGCGTATGATATGATATTTGAAGAGTGATTTATTTTAAAAGCACTAAGTGTATCTTTAAAGATGAAATTATTTTTGTCATGATTTTTTGCCATTTAAAGGGACATTACATAAAGATTTTCTAATATTTATACTACATTCTTGATTGATAATGAGGTAGTAGAATCTTGGTGAATACAAATACAAATAACTAGACAATTACGTGACTCAGCATTTAAAGTTCAGAAAGGCTTGTTTGGGGACAAAAACAAGTTATGACTCTCAATGTCTTCACTGTGATCTACAGCATACAGGGGCTGAGTAAAGATCATATTTATTAAATGATGTGACAGGAAAACTAGCCCTCAAGTTAGCATTTTAAAAATACCATAACAGTGGCTACAACAGCAAGGTAGTAGGATGTAGATATGATATTTGAGAAGATAAGTTGGTTTTAGTGTATATATAACATTCTTCATTACTTGAACAGACAGGTGTACCCAGACTCTCAAATGAACATATGCTAAACATTCAGGGATTCCTGCAGGTATTTCTTCTGGGAAACTTAAGTTGATTTTGTTGGAAGTACCACAGTCGCAAGTCTTGGCATTCACTCCAAACTCTCTATATGGATTTCACTTTTTAAAGATGGATGATGCCACTAAGTGCTGTCACTGACAAGGCTGGCGCTGTCTGACACAGCTTTTGTGCATCTGTGTGACTGTGTTTCAAACTCATCACACACTGTGGAGTTTTTAAGAAGTTTGCTGCAAACAGTCAGTTCATGTATACGACAAACCTGTGGGGTAACTATCAGTTTTGTGTGTTTGATGTTCTGAAGCTCTTGTGCTTACAGGCACGTGCCTGTGCACAAACAGATGGCGCAGTGACGACATAATGCCCCACATATCACGCATCGTGACACAGGGACATAAAACGCAAGTCATTACTGTGAATTTATCACTCTACTTATCATGCCTGAAACAGGTTTTTGTATGTCCACATGTGAGTTGTGTCTGCCCTCTCTGCACTGGTGAGGTGCAAAACTTTGGTTAAGCACCAGTCTTGTTAGATGCCACGTTAGCAATTTTCTAGTAAAAATAAATTCTAGTTCTCAATACTCGTGCCAATGAAGATGGACAAATTACTGGTTTATTGAGTGTGATCTCTGTTTTTAGTCTTTCTGTGCAACGATTGTTGTATAAGAGAAAAATAAAATATTAAAAAGTTAATGATTTGCATAGGGAATAACCTTGCACCATATAATCTGGCATTTTCTCAGATCAAACATCTGTTGTTTTTAAGGACAAACCTGTCCAGCTGAGCATCTGTCTGCATTAACCCCAAATTTCTCCAGTATTTCAAATCTTAAAAGCACCACGGGAAACCAGTGTGACTGTGACTCTCCATTGGCTCCTGCAGAGTGTTTCCTACTTCTCACAAAGTACTTGGCCATCTTTAAAAGTCTTTTTTTGATGAACTAGCAGCAAGGGAGGCGGTAAAAACAGCAAAATATATGCTCAAACACTTAGAACAGAGGACTGAATCTGGGTTACAGTGCTCAGAGTGTTTGGGCGTGTCTGTGGGGTGTCCCTCCTTATAGCAGTTCTTCGTAACAGCATAAGCTCAGTGCTGACTCAATTATTTATTGTCTCTGCTGTTTCCTGTCTCCTATTTTTTCTCTCTTCCCAGCTCAATTTTTCTAATGCATGATGTTCTGTCTGTCTCTCACCCTTGTCGTGCTCTCTCTCTCTCTGTCATGTTCTGATTGACGAGTGTGATGGTGTTTGCCTCTCCTTTCCCTGACCTTCAACTCTCAGGAACGCTCACCCAAACATACACACACAGCACAATGGAAGACTGCTAATGGTTTCTGCCTCTGCAGACTCTGTCAATAGGGAATTACAGTTCTTATACACCAGAAATAAAACCCACAGATACACGATAACAGAACATTTAATATTCATGCCAAAAAAAAAAAAGAAATGTAGTGGCCCAGATAGGAAGGTGGGTTGCCATTATACAATATACTGAACATAAAACTTACATCTTCAGATTTCATTGTTTTATATGAAGCAGCCCTTGGCATCAGTAGGCAGTCGCCAACTGTTGCAATGGTTTGATTGTCCTGGCATCTAGCATAGTGAAAAATAAAAAACACTTTTTATTAGTTCTTTTTATTAAACCTTTTACTTAACACAAAGTTGAATACAAATCATCTTGTAACATCTGCATTTACACACTTAAAGTCTGCATTACATACTAAGTAACTCAAAATAATAAATGCATTTAACTGGTTATTGGTATTATACTATATCTATATAATAATCATAATAATATGATTATTATATAGTTTGCAAAAATGTTAAAATATTAAACATGTGAATTTAACATATTAATTTAGATTAATTAGTTCCATGAGGTGAGTGAAGTGTACACAGCTACATGGGTTACTGTGCCCTCTGTATCAATAAATCCACCTCACCTACACTGTCAATCATTTCAAGCTAGTTTATCTTAAATTAAAATTCCCCTGCTGCCTTAAAAATGTGAGTTAATGTTACATTCAGTAAGATAAAATAGTTTAACATTGTTTTCTGAGTTCTCCTCAAAATTCAAAAAGAAAAGTCTCTGAAGGGTTTAAAGAATTCATGCTGGGAAGTCCTCAAGTTTTTGTTTTTTAAAAAACTTAAGTCCATTCATTCAACTCATAATTTCAAGTCAAAAGATTTCAAGGCAGCACAACACGTTTACAAATCATAGTCATAGAGTGGTTTAAATATTGAAAATATTGTTGAATTAACTTGAAATGAACAGAATATACATACTGTACAGTATCTACATTAAGTAAAAAGAAAAGTTATCCAAAGCGACTTACAAGGAGAAGACACAAGCAATTCCCATTTGGTTTCTCTAAATACTGAGTTACTACAAACTAAGAGCCCTGATAAGGCCCAACTCGTCAAGATAAAGAACATGCTAGGAAATTGT
>JAUBNQ010000004.1:15362250-15375708 GCA_032353495.1 Ctenopoma kingsleyae | reverse complement strand
GTAGAGGGGGGAGGTGGGGGAGGATTCAAGAGGCGGTTGAAAGTAGAGAATAGTTTACGAGTGTCTGTGCAGTTGCTCACCTTGTCCTGGAAGTATGTAGTTTTTGCTGTGGTGACAGCAACAGAGAAAGATGTTAAGAAAGATTTATACTCACTAAGGTCAACCAGGCACTTGGATTTCTTCCACTTCCTTTCAGCTACTCTAAGATGAGTCCTATGGCAGCAAACCAGGACATATTTCACCTCTTATCTATTGTTGTTGGTCTTTTTATACAGGCTGTTTGTTTAATATTTTTAAATCACATAGTAAAGCAGACACAAGCTGTTTATATAAAGGAATAAAAAATTTGTGTCACCCTGGATAATTATGTTAAGTCTCTTGAATAGCATTAGCCCAACCTGTGTAGTGTTGAGGAGAATAGATTTTAAACATTACGTTTTATTTTTTCAGGGTTCAACAGGATGGTGGAGAAAATCTTTGATAGAACTTGATGCACCGTCTCTTCAAGCCTGATTGACTTGTTTAGGAGAAAGAGAGGCCTCACTCACTCTTTTATGTCACACACAGGTGGGTTGACTTGTCTTTTTCATTCTATTCCTTCTTTCTCTGTCTCTTTTACTCTCCTTTCATTTTACTTTCTATGTCAACTTATCTCTTACTTGCTATAGTCTGTCCTCTGCTCTTAAAATCTTTTTTTTTTTTATTAAAAAAGTAGCAGGTTTTCAAGGCAAGGCATGTTATTGAATTTCATGAATTGAAATAAAATATAAAAATAATATATTGTTTTGTATTTTTGTTGTTAATAGTTAAAATGCTCTAGTTTAATAATTTAAAATGAAATATTGTGAAGTTATTGCATATATTGTATGTAATATTAATATCACAAATAATTTTAAACTAAGTCAACTTAAAACTTTATGTTTAATGCACTAAATTTCAAGTGGAATAGTTGGGAAGAGAAATTGATACTATAAATAAAATTAAGTTGAATAAACTTTGCATCCAGTGTATTGAACTTAAAATAACAATTGTATTCACTAAAGTTTTAAATTAAATTAACTCAAGTTTTCAATACACATTACTTAATTTTTTTTTAAGGCAGCGGGTTTCCGCAATTTTTTTTAAGTAAACTCAACTTATCCAGGCTAACAGTGCAGTGAGTGACCAGTGACCAGATGATTTGCAGATGATCAAATCTGCAATAAGTCACATGAATAAAAGCTTACACCCTGAACTGACCTTTTATTGGACATACATGAGAGTCTAACTCTGAGCAAGAAAGCAAAGAAACAATTTCTTTTAATGAAAAGACACAAGTTTAAAAGATGTGAATTTGCCCTTTAAAACACGAAGTGAGAGGAAGACATGTCTGCGCTAATAGAAAATGTTCAAATTTTAATGAAAAATGTTTCACATATTGAGGCTTTTTGAATGTTTTCTCCAGTATAGAAGCAAAAGTATTGTCACGTATCTGTTAGTTTGACATTACTAGCGTGTTTGAAAATATAGAAGACATAGTAGTGAGTGAGTGCGAGAGCCACCATAACTGTAAAACACCACAGTACTGGACTTTACTTGTGTCACGTTAATTAGACTTAGAAGATAGGATTTGTAATTTTTTAATCATATTCCGGTGATATGAAGTGAGCATGTGAATTAAACACCATAAAGAAAATGCAAAGGTCGTGTTTTCTACAGGCCAATCTCACCACTCAAATATGAATCCTTTCCTCTCTCCCACCTGTCGCTTCCCATCCTCCTCTCTTTCTTTCTTCGCCTCCACTACCCTCCCTCCCTCTGTCCTCTTTCATTTTTAAGTGTCTATTATTGTTGTGAGGCACAAAGGTGCTTACTGACAAACACAAATGTTCTTACAGGGGAAAAAAATCCAACACTTGCAAGCAATGCAGACATTGCTGGATTTCGCTAAAACCCAAATAATAAAAATGACTTTTTTTGGCTCTCTCCCACTAAGTCTTTCATCAATGCCTTCTTTTTATTCCTCTCTCCCCTTTCATCCCTGCCTTCCTATCCCACCTCCTGTCCACATCTCATGCTTCTCTCTCTTTTTAATGACAGTATTATCCTCACTTAGCCATCTGAGTCTCTCTGCCTAAAATCCCTCTCCCTTAGAGCTACAGAAAAGAAAGAGAGAGAGAGGGATTAGACTGACAAGAGGTCTGGGTCTGAGCTCTTTTGGGGGTACAGAGAGCAGTAAGGCTAAAAAAGAATAATACTCCTGCAGCTGCTGAAACAGTTGAAGTTGACTGAACCTTAAACCTATTATCATACAGACCAAGAAATTCCTATAGTGACTTAAGTGCTTGATCATAAAGCTGAATGTTACACGTCATCGTCTAGAAATGACCTGGAGCAATCACTGTCATTTTGTCATCTTGTTTGGAGCCAATTGTGTAGATTTAGTTGTGACCAGAGGAGTGATGATGTGCATGGTCATCCTGTACAGTATGCATTCTTGGTCAAATTAGATGCTGAAGCAGTATCAGAAATTAACATATTTATATTTATCAATATGTTTAATGTGATGAAAACAACAATGAACAATTTCTCTATCAGAGAATTTGCTCACTGTTGCCAAATTTTGCATAGACTGAACTTTGATGCACGGGTTTGTGCCTTTCACCTCCAGCCTACAGCAACCTACAAACTGTTTCAAATTCTAGTAAACTTTCTTTTGTACTATTAGTTTTATTTATGATTTTATTATCATGACATCAATGTGTCTATTAATCTACTGTTTCATGTAGAATCTACTACAGACTGAAATATTATGAAGAGTGAGTCCTAATGCTGCTGAACTCAGCATTACTCAGAAAATAAAATTAAATCTTAGTCAAGTTAAATTTAAGTTCAAGAAGTACAAGAAGTTTTATGCTTCTATCTGGCTGCTGTTATCTCACCCACTGAAGTGGTTGGTGATCTAACCTGCTCTCTTCTAAGCCCCAAAAGGTTTGCAGACTGATATAACATAACTCCTGTGAGTTCTTTGACAATACAGGTTTAATCTTTTTAAAACATGCTCAGAGCCTTGAAAAACTACTTTTATATAAAGTGAGACATCAATGTGAATGTAGTAGTAGACACAATGTGGCTTTTTCTTATTTGAGAGATGCACTGAGTGAGCTTTCAGTGCAAAAAGTAAGCTCTATGTTTGAGTTTTCATAATCTTGTACTGTACATCTGTGCTACAAATGTCACATGGAATTTGAGGAAGAGGGGCAGGAAGGACCAAAAGAAAAAAAAGAAAAAACTTGTATAAAGGCTCAGGGGGCTGCATCAGCCAAGTGATCTATTCTCCAGTCAGGCACATGAGCAGACGGCCAATGGTCAAACCATTTTTATGCCTGTTTCCCTGACACACATATACTGTGGATGTGCACACACATGCACACAGTATTTCAGAGTAGTAAGTCAAAACCGCCATCAGTCTGACTCAGGGCTACAAAAGTCGCGGCGAAAGCAGAATTCTTAAATTGCAGAAGGAAGAGCAATATGAAGGTGGGTGGAGGCAGAGAGGGGAAACACAAGAAGAATGAATGAGAACTTGCTGAAAGTCCTGCTGTTAGACAAATTTAAATAAGATCCTTTAGAGCAAGACTCCCCCATGATGAGAGGAGAGGGGAGGAAAGAAAAAACAGAAAATAAAAACACTAAACGTCCTTCTGTCAGAACTGAATTTAAATCACCATGTCTAGAAGAAAAACTCAGTCTGCCACAGCCAGCAAAAGAAAAGTTGTTTTCAACTTAATATCATTCCTGCATTTAAATGAATGACTTCAAATACAAACACTACACCACAGCAAAAGGGCAACAGATACACTGGAGAAGTAATAAGAAGCAGAAAGCAGGGATAATCCTTCTGTCATTAAATAATAACCTTTATTTATATACCGCTTACAAAAATGAGTTAATGTGGCTTTATATGTGACAAACATTTGATAATGGAATATAATAGAAAACAGCAGCTCCACAGCTTATCAAATATCACAATAAACAGTTACCTAAAAGAAGATGAAAAATTTGAAGATGGTAAATAAATACCACAGTTACTGTATTACAGTTATTATAATAAAAGCACTAGGAAGCAATTTGGGCAATAATGATCATTTTTTATTAAAAAAAGGGAAAGCTTCAACACACAACACCTCACCATTTCTATTAATTAGTAAGTTATCATCATCAATGCTTAAATTGGGCCGGGGCACACAGGGTCCCACATGTCATTAGGGGGAGCCAAGCTCAATTGTAAATATGAAATTAATTCATACATATTTGTAGATTGTAAAAGAATCTATGGTTCTGCTATATATCATTATCCAGTGCTATCATGGCTAGAATATTGACAGTCTGATCATCGAGAATGTAGCTAGTTGCTCTGCAGATTTATGCTCACATTCAAATTAAATTGTAAAGTTTTCTTGTAAACAAAGTTTCTGTTTACATTCAGTGTTACTCCCCACAAGTCACTCTGCCTGACCCCTGACCGAGGTCTCTCCATTTTTCTTGGATAATTTTGAAAACTGCATTATTGATATCTATGTTAGCTTGCTGGAAATCTTGTTCCAAATGGGTGCATTGCTGTGTGTCTTCGTGGGTTACTACCACATGTAAATAAGTGGCATAGTATGAAAGTAGTACCAGGAACATGTATAATATCACTCACATGCCTGTGCATGTGTGCCCTGGTGTAGAAGGACAAACAAAATTGGGGTCCAGTCAAATAAAATTGCTTCATAATACCAGTGGTTAAACATCTGGAAAGTACCTTAAATCAAATTAATTTAAAAAATAAATAAATTTGCATATGTAGTTGTGTTCCATCACTGGTGGCCTGAACGTAATTTTTTGCTTAGGTGCTAAGTTATAATAACGCACATGCTGTACATTTTGAATCCAATAGGGCATACAGACTTGGTCGGAGTTAAACTTTATACAGAGAATCCAACCTTTTCTGCAGATGCAGCACCAGCTCTTAGTGTCTCCATTCTGTTGCCAAGTCGCTCTGGCTGTTCGCCTGTGTGTGTGTCTGGGGCAGTGTCTTGCGTGTAGTTTTCAGGGGCTTATGTTTGTAGGGGTATTATTAATCACAAACTTACTTTTGCCTACTTCAGTGGTTTGGAGAGTTATGCAGGTGTTAGAGGTAGGTGTTATTGATCAAGACATCAGTAACATAAGTAAATGAAAAATAATTATAAGACACAAGTCTTCTATGTATTAGAATGAATCCATAGCGTAGACTTTTAATGGTCAAATAAATTCAAGATTTTGTCTGTGACATTTTGTACAGAGAGAACAGTTTTAAAATGGCTCCCGACAACCCTACTTTAAACACAGACCCACTAGGGCCTAAATATTGAGGGGAGTTTCAGATATGCATAACCACATGTGATTTACTTGGTGAGAAAATGTCTGTGTCCTCCAGTGTGTATGATTTTGAGAGCAGCACTGAAGACGATTACCACTCCACTCTGCATAATTCAATTGGCAGACAACACTCTGGGGTTGCATAAGACATGCCTTGAGAGACTTAATTTGGTGTGTGAGCGTGAGTTTAACAAGGTAAAAAGGTAACTTTTAACGAGGCTGATGTCAAAGTGAGCGACTCAGCAGGAGTCCTGGACAGCTCAGGAGGAACACTCTAATCTTCTTCCACATCTTCACCTGTCTTCCATCTTTGTTTTGTTCTGTAACTCTTCCTCAGTTGTAGTCATCTCAGAGACATGTTTACATTCGGCTACTAAATGGTAAATGTTCTGCACTTATATATCACTTTTCTATACTGGTACTCAAAGCACTTTACACTGCTTCTCATTCACCCATTCTCACACACACTCACACACCGATGGCAGAGCTGCTATGCAGCTGACCTGACACACCAGGGGCAACTTGGGGTTCAGCATCTTGCCCAAGGACACTTCAACATATGACTGGAGGAGCCGGGAATCGAACCACTGATCTCACGATTGGCAGATGACTACTCTACCTCCTGAGTCACAGCCTCCCCGTACTAGTGTGAATTTTGAAATTTTTATATTGTGTTTGAGACTGATTGACGTCACTTGGCATCAATGTGCACCTCAAAATCTGGATCCTGTGACAACATCTGACTGGATTCCATACACCCTCCCCTTGATATGCAAATAAACTTGCTGAATGTACACTGCCAGTCAAAAGTTTGGACACACATAGAAATGACAATGTTTTTGGAAAAAAAGGAGGTTTTATAACATTAAATTGATCAGAAAATAGTGTAGACATTGTTAACCTCTATATAATGTACACTTAGTAATATCAGTCAGCAGTAAGTGAGATATCAGATGCATGATATAACCTTATAGTTTCAAGCTTTACAGGCACTCTAGCCTCTTGTAAGGTTTGTTCTTCTTAGAATCATAACAGTATGATGGACCATGAAAAAAGCCTTTTTATAAATTGCATGATTCTGAACAAGACTGTGTTTGACACTTTGTGAGTGAAAAGACAGACATTAAGTCTCTGATTAGTCTGTCATGTCTGTACTAATGTGCAGGTGTTATTAGTAGCAGATATCATTTATTCATAATCATATATTTATCCTGGGATGTCACTAGGATTGAAAGACAAGGGGGCTTAGCCCCCAGGGTTGTAGGAAGGAATTAACGCATATAGCGAGCGCTGAAACATTTTCGCTAAACCTAAATAGGCTTCATTAATTTTATAATAATTTTTTTTATTATTATTTATTAACTTTTATTCAACCAGGACAATCCCTTTGAGATTCAAAACCTCTTTTTCAAGTGAGTCCTGGCCAATTATCTCATGTACAGTTCTAGTGTTATCTAGCTCTTTTGTTTTCAGTGGCTTCTCTGGAAGTATCCATCAATGCATGAGGGGAGGCGAGCCGGCATCGGGGTGCAAATCCACCAGCTGAGCTAATGGAGATGACGCACAGTTTGCTATATGGCGGTGTTTATGATGTGTGCGCTTTATTGAATGTTGGTTTGCGCCAAGATGCCAGGGCTGTTTTTTTTTTTTTTTTTATCCCAGTTCGTCGCGAGGCATAAATAATACATTTTTAAAACCAAAGCTACGGGAAAGGAAACATAAATACAGTTAAGCAATTAACAGTCATTGATACCTACTCACAGTATCAGACTATGAAGTGATTCTCTGACAGCTTCGTTCTGTTGAACAACTCTGCAAACAAGCAGCGATATGTAGCTTCCTCATAGGTCCTAATGCCCACCAACTACCTACAGCAGCTTAAACAACCAGTACGATCATTTTAATCAAAATGATTATAATTATAACTAGAGTTATTTATTTCAATTCATAGTCTTGCTTTTATTTGTTAAGTGAATACCTGCGCTCAGTGATACATATGTATGTATATATATATAATTATAAAATATTATAATCAAATATTATAATTATCTGTAATTTTAGGGGGGCTTGGGAACATTTTGGGGGTCCTTCATCTCCCCCAAAATAGAGCTAGCGACGTCTATGTATATATCTATCTTGCGATAAAGGTTGCTGTAACTCTTGAATCTTTGACATGAGAATTCTTCAGACATTATTAGTGACTTGTACTTTGTCTTCTTGATAACCATCCAGTGGAACTGTATCTTTTTAACCGAGCTGCTGCACTGTGCATAGGGGTCATACTCTACATACTGAGACAAATGTAGAGCAACTAACTGTCATTTTACAAGTCTACTGAGGGGTTTCATGGTGTTTTTATAGATTGAAAAAAAACCCCAAGGGATTATAAAAACTCTAACAAACCCCACTGGATAAACCCACAAATGCATAGAAACCAAACTATAAACTAGGTTGTTTTTCTTGTCTTTCTTCCTGAAACAGAAGTTTTGGTGATTAAAAAAACAACAAGAGATTCCCAGAAAAGCATTTCTCTCTACTTGTCTGCTCTGTTATCACCGTCGCTGCCTGCGTATTTGTGTTATCCTTCAGTCTTATTTATGTGTTTTGTAAAGTTTGCATATATTTGTGTGTGAGACTCGCTGGAGGTTGCACAGTAATTGTGTCACACAAAATTCAGTGTGAATGAATTGGCTGCAACAGAACACTGCAACACACATCACTGCTATGGACGGATAATCTGGTTAGAGTGAGGATGCACAAGTACACTGAACAGACTGAGGAGAGATTTGCACAGCGGATGGCTGATAACAGCTCATTTTGCTCGCATTGCTTTGTAGAGCACACATGTCAGTTGAATTTAGGGAGCACACATGAGTAGATTTTGCTGAATAAATTAGATCACAAGTTAGAGTTAAAGTTATGTAGGGAACACTGGATCAAAAGTCGCATTGGCACAAACATTAAAGGTTATGCAACCCATCCTTACAAATTTTAATCATCTTTACAAGATTTTTTTTTCCCACAATCAAGACACATGCAAATTAGGGGAAGTGGAAGCATTAACGTGTTGTACCTTGCCTCTCACACAATTAATGCTGGAAAAGCATCATCCTCACTGTGTGGCTGCAAACATTCACACTTTGGACTAAATGTTAATCATGATTATTACATCATTTATGTTTTTACTTTACTTATTTTCTCTTTTCCTTAATCTAACCCTGAACCTTTTGTGCCTAACTCAATTGATGTTAACAAAGGCTTTATAATTGTTGTTACGACGACTGCTCTGACACACCATCTGCCAGTTTGGTGCAGTTAAGAGACATCTACCCATTGTCATTCCCATGGCATCAAACATTACAGCTCCTGATGCATCAAGCGCTGACTCCAAAGGGTACCTTCAGCACTGGCATAGGACTTGAAAGGGGGTTGACTAACCATCATTATCACACACCCTGGGGATGAGAATGGGTTGGAGTCATTTGATTCTCAAGGCATTATAATCAATGTATGGTAAAATCTAACTAACTCATACTAAATAATTGCAGTATATTGAGGCCTGAACATTCAAGAAGAGCAACAATTTTATCACATGGCCAAATTATCTAGAACAATCAAAAATGGCACAATGTCCCAGAGTCCACGGAATAAAAACATGGATATATTCAGAGTCAAAGTTAAAAGATATTTCATTTTTTATTATTAATCTCACTGCAAGAAAGTAATATTTGATTTTTTTTAAAACAAAAAACAGTTACTAATTAATCCTAATTATCCAAGTTGTTCAGTTGTTGATGATTAATTTTCTATCTATTTTGCTGTTTTTTAATCTCCCAGCCTCCCAAACGTGTTTGGCGTAGAATGATAAATGGTATAGAGAGAATGGACCAAAAGATGTATGGATTTATCAATGCATTTTTAATCTTTACTGTAAATAACTAACTAACAAAAGTTTGGAACCATGCACCTACAGTACAGAAATATTCATTATATTAAAATGTCAGCGTGATCTTTTTTTACTCAAAACATATAGTTTGTTCCTATACTTAACCTCTCTACTTACAATAAGACCGTACTGATCCTAGTTTTACATTTAATGACCCTGTGAATAAATTTGAGGTATTACAAGACACAAGCATGTTTGACACACACACACACACACACACACACACACACACACACACACACACAGTGATCAAAGTAAACAGTCAGTAGATGCAGAATAGCTTTGTAGAAAGGCAGACCTGGTGTGATGAAATGTTGAGCGAGCCAGATGAACAGAGTGAACAAGAAAATAGAAGGGAAAGGAACTGAGGAAGAAAGTCTTGTTTGTACAGCATATTAAATGTGCCTCTTCACAATGGCCTCATGGAGAAACAACCAAATACAGGGAGACAGAGCAAACTGAGGCCACAGAGAGACTTAGAGACTACTTGTGTACATGTATGCACGCATGTGTTTGTCTAGTTTTTGGCTGGACTGTTTTAAGATACTGGACTGTTAAATAGTGCCAACAAGCTAAATATACAGTACGCAAGTATACAAGTACTAAGAAGTACACTAATGTAAACATTTAATTACAGAATATCTTGAAGGGTAGATTTGGAATTTTTCATGTTTATCTTAACACTTGATTTTGTTAACTCAGGTAGATCAAGAGTTGGATTTGTCTACTTCTGTTAGGAGTCATTCACTTTGGATATTGTGGTAAAGCAGAGTGAAACACTTTAAAGGTCTGGTCACACCAGTTTGTAAAGCTTTGATTTTTTTTTGCATATTCATTGTTGTTGTTTTACTCTTGTTATGTGCTAGCTGACTAGCACTATAATTTTCCTATCTGGTTGTTTCACATCAGTGGTTTTGTTGCCTGCTAAGTAGCTCAGCAGCCAGTCTTGTAAATAGTCAGTACGCCTTCCCCTAACACTGGCAAAATTTGTTGCTTTTCATTTTCTACGGTGCGCAATCGATTTGCAGAATTTCTTAACTTCATTTGCAACAGATATGAAAAATGATGGTGAATTTCATTAGACACTCCATAGTGATTTGCAGGAAAAAGGGAAAATATCAGTCCCACCTCACTAATGCTCAGAATCAAATAGTGTCTGAACACTTTTTTAGGTGTCCACTTCTGTAAAGTGTATTATTTTGTTTTTTTGTATTTTGGGTTAGGGTTAGTGCATTCCTATCACAAGTCTGTAGCTGTTATTGTCTGCTCTCCTTTTCAATCTCCACTATCCACTCACCCCAACCATTTGAGATTATTCTGTTGTGATTTTGCACTATATAAATACAACTGAATTCAAAGATTTTACAGATATTAAGAAGGAAGAAGTGAGAAGTTTTGTTCAAACTGTGAGATAACACAAAAGGAATGAGAGAACCGAACAGTGTCAGGGAGGATGAATGCAGAAAGGAAGACAGCTAAAACCCTAAAAGTAATCCATTAGCAGGAAAAGATGGATGGATTCGATTCACCAGGCCAATAAGGACCATGGTTTAATATGACTTTGTTTTTCAATAAAATGTTTTTTTAATCCCCTGCCAGGCTCTATCCGTCTTGCATTATAAAACATTGCATGCTACTTTGGAACAATCTATCCATCTCTGTAAGAGATAGATTGTTTAATGGGTGTGGATGTGGTGGGTGGCTGGAGGGAGGTCCACACTGGAGATGGGATGCAATTTGTAACCCAAAAATACTGATTAGTTTTGTTTTGATGCTTTTGGCAGAGTTTGTGCGGAGCCGTCAATGCCACAAAGCACATCGAATAGAATGAAATTGATGTGTTTAGGACAAAGATGCTAAGAGGGAGGGGGAGAGGGACATGGACATTATCTAATCTTCACATAGTCTGAAGAATGGATGCCTTCATCGATGTTGTTTTCATCTATACATACAAATTCATCATCTTCCCCCTCTGCCTGTGTGACCCCTCGATCTTTCTCCTTCCTTCCCACTTTTTCTGTATCTAAATGCATCACATTTCAAAGTACAAACAGAAGATTAGTATTTTTGTAGAGGAAAATAAATGGAAATCATTAGGGATTGCAGTGACATCATTACTGCATAAAATCTTCAAAAAGTCATGAGAACAAGTAAAACTTTGGAACGAATGTATTGACGGATAGATCGATAGACTGATCAAGGGATGGATAGCTAGATATAAAGGTGGATGAATGGTTGGAATGATGGATGGTTGAATGGATAGATTGATGGAAGTATGTGCCATCTGTTAAGTAGTTTGGCAGCCAGCCTTGGAAGTAGTCTCTACACCTTTGCGATATATTAACAGATGGATTGATTGATCGTGTATGGACGAATGAATAATGGATGACTGGGTGGATGGATGTAGATATGGCTCTTAGATGAATGGATGGACAAATAATATATGCATAGATGGATGAATGGTACTGTGTTTTCTGTGTTGCAGTAGCCGTTAAAAAGTAATATTACAGAACAGTATAGAAACAGAAAATAGACAAGATAATAAAGAATAACACAGGAAAAATAAGATAAATACAGGAAAAAATACACATCGAAACACATCTAAACAGAAACAGGGACAGGTTAGACTTATTCTACTGAAATCCCAATATTATTACTTACTTGAATTGCAGGAATTGAGGATCAGATGAAGTAATTGGAAATAGATGGAACTATAAACAGACAGACTGTTGGAACAGAGCTCTCTGTCATAATGAAGTCATTATACAATGTGATGGCTGTTGGCAGGAAGGACTTCCTGTACCTTTCCTTATCACAGCAGAGCTGAAGAAGTCTAGGACTAAAGCTGCTCCGCTGTTTGACCAGCAGGCTGTGGAGAGGATCTGAGCTGTTTTCCATGATGTTCAGCAGTTTGATAAGCAGCCTCTTCTCCACCACCTGTCAGGTGTGTGCAATACACAGACACGGTTAAGAACGAATGTCCTTGTAGCGTGCGGGATCGACCCAGATGCAGAGTAGTAGCAGGAGGGTTGGAAAGCACACGCATTGATCTTGTAACACCCAAGCGCTAGAAGCGGACTCTACCGGGAATCTGTGTTACAATAACCAGCCAACAAATAACACAAAGGGAGAGTAAAGTACTCACGGTACCGGAGACTGGTAGGTTGGAGAAGAGATGATCTCGTTGTGAAATGAGCTTGGGACATGAATCAAAACCCAATATTTGAGCAGAGAGCAGGTGAGTGGACTTCCTGTGTATATCCTGTCCCAACCATTCCTGGCCCTTCCACGCAGTCACCTGATCTGCTAACCTGACACCACCTGCTCTAAGGGTACCAGTGAAGTCCCCAGCACAGAGCCAGCTTTCCTGATCAGTTTGTTGGTGTCTCTGGCTCTGATGCAGCTGCCCCAGCAGACAGCAGCAAAGAATATCGCACTGGCAACAACAGACTGGCAGAAGATCTGCACCATCTTCTTACACCCATTAAAGGACTTAAGCATCCTCAAGAAGTAAAGTCTGCTCTGTCCCTTCCTGTACACAGCTTCTGTGTTGCATTTCCAGTCCAGTCTGTTTTCAAGGTGGACACCCAGGTATCTGTACCCCTCCACCACCTCCACTTCCTCTCCTAAAATGGAAACTGTTTTAAAGCTGGTTCTGTTTCTCCTAAAGTCCACAACCATCTCCTTTGTCTTGGTTTACGGTCAGGTGGTTGTTCCCACACCATTCCACAAACCGGTCCACCAGGTCTCTGTAATCTGCCTCCTTGTCACCACCAATACACCCAACCCAACTGAGTCATCTGAGAACTTCTGCAGATGACAGGACTCAGTGTTCTACTGAACGTCAGAGGTGTACAGGGTGAAGAGGAAAGGTGAGAGGACAGTCCCCTGTGGTGCTCCTGTGTTACTGATCACCTGCCCAGACTCGCGTTCTCTCAGCCATACAAACTGTGGTCTGTCTGTCAGGTAATCAGTAGGGATGTTCGATATTGGCTTTTTATACCAATATCCGATATACTGTTATTGTCTAACTCTTAATTTCCGATACCTGGCCTGGTTCAGTTCTGGGTGTGGAGCTGGACCCTCTACATGTTGTAGCTGAGAGGAGGATGCTGTCTAAACTCCTC
>JAUBNQ010000004.1:15326877-15337698 GCA_032353495.1 Ctenopoma kingsleyae | reverse complement strand
TGTATGCTCAACAAAAATAAACTAATTAGCTTGGCAGGCACTGTTTATTTTACCTTATATATGCCATGAATATAATTCCACTATTCTCTAATAATCGGATTAAGACATTAACCATTAATGAAATTATGATCCCTAAGACAGTTAATTAAATTCACTCTCAAATGCTGCTCAAAAATGCGCCATTCCTTTTCTTGGGTCTGCTATATTATGACCTAAAATATGTTTAGAGATACTCTTGAAAATCAGTGGATTATCAAGCAGCTATAATGTCATCATATGCCATAACAAATTGTTCATACTCCTGACTTGTGATTCAAAACATAATCCATCTTCAGTGTGTTCAGAATTTCAAAGTCAGTAGGAGCTTTACAGAGCAGCTAGACTACAAATGACCTCTGGCTATTTTTAGTGCTCTGTATCCCAGCGCGTGCTAAAGCACCCAAACACATGACTGCACACACACTGTAACACAAAGACACATGCACGAATGGCACAATGTGGCATGCCATAACAATGAGAAATGTCTACAAGCTCTGTGTTTTGGTGTGTAAGAGAAATGAAGGCTGAACAATAAGAGCAGCAAAGGGAAAGGAGGGAATCAAGCCGAAGAGAAAAGAACAGGAAGTCTTTGCATGATGCAAAACATGTCACTAGTAATCACAATAGCACCGGGCCACACATATTTACTTTGTAATAGAAATGTCATCTGATGCTGTTTGAAATAAATCTTGTTTAATGTTGAATGAACATCAATCATGCAGTGTTTTCAGTAAGATACTGAGTAGATGTCTGACTGATCAGTGCACCAGTTCATATCAACCAGGAATCTGCTTACATTTACACAGAGATTGACACTTGAGTATGCGACTTAGACTCAAGTCACACTTAAGTCTCTCACATAGAAGATTGAGACTCGATTTGGGTTAAACATTTGTGAGGAATCTTTATTTCTAATCATTTATTAGAAATAAAGTTGGTTATTTCGCCAAAATTGACATTGTCGATAGTGACTAGATAGATCTGCCACAGGCAGCACTATTAAAAGGCAAGGGTATTCACCTCTAGCTTCAGTTGTTTTTAAGAATTGGAAGTGAGGCTATTGAGCCTGCAGAGTTGAGCAGATCGTCATTGTAGAGCCACCGAGCTGTACAGCTTTGCACTGTATCTTCTGTTATGTGGTGTCGGGCCTACCAGGCGCTGTTCCTTGGCAGAGCTCAGTGCAACAGTGTAGTGACTTGAATGGGCTCAAGTTGTTCAGCTATTGCTTGTCATTAGCAGCCTAGCTTCAGTGCCGCATCCACTTTTAAAAACACCTGTGTAAATTGGACCATAAGAATTATCTTAAACTAAACTCGCTTGTTTCAGTTTCAGACAGAAAAAGGACAAACTGCCTTTTAGCCTGCAGAGCGGTTCAATCTGACATTACTTCATCAGGTCATTTTCTCAGCTAGTTGGCATGTTTTATTTATCTTGGAATATCCTGAACTTTAAAGCCCTGCAATTAGTCACACCACTTTTTGTTTTTGCAAAGTCACAGCTGAAACATTTTGGTGTAACTAGGCCTTTCTTCAGAGAAACTTAATTGCTTCTTCAGCAATGACCTATATTTTACTACTCACTGCTCACTACCAGAAGCCGTTCTGATTGCATATGGTGATTGTTTGTATGCCTTTTCTGTATCAGGGGATGTACCAAAAATGTTATTTTAGTACAATATATTTCCCATATTTCTACAAAAAACTTGTTCTCAGCACAAAAAGTGAACTTACAACATCTTATGTAGTCAGAGCCTCTATTTGGCTATGTAAATATAGAGCACATTTCTGTCTGTAGGATCTTTTGCTGAAAGTAGAACTGAGTGGTTACATAGCTTTTTAAAAACATTGGAAATTCAGTTCATCTTTCCAACAGAACACAGTTATTACTTTAGATATCTGAATCTTAAGGAAAGGGCTTTGTTCTGTTTTTTTTTATGATCATGAGAACTGTACAGAACAAAAGGTACAATGTGTCATGGCCTACACAAACAGAAATGGAATATGACAGAATATGTTTACAGTTGTTTTGAGATCATCTTTTTAATATTCTCTTAAAACTGTCACAGTGTTCTCACTGTGACAGTTTTAAGTCTTGCTGTCACTGAAAGTGCAAAAGGAGAAACTGCTAAAAACATTTTACTATGAATCGCTGTGAATAAATAAGAAATACGCAAAAAACACATTTATTTTGTTGTTATATTAGGATTTCGGTTTATGACATTAGCATTTTAAGGTTCTCTGCTGAACTGATTCAATTCCTATTATATAGAAAATAACATGCACATGTAATGGGTTTGTGAATATTAATTCCTTTGCTTTATTTGAACTAACCTTTCACATAGAACACATTTACATACAACATATTTACTTACCAGTCATATTAGTTTGGATTTCTTAAAAAGATACATTCAAAGCTATGACAGGGCTGTTAAA
Source organism: Ctenopoma kingsleyae (assembly GCA_032353495.1). Classification (NCBI taxonomy): domain Eukaryota; kingdom Metazoa; phylum Chordata; class Actinopteri; order Anabantiformes; family Anabantidae; genus Ctenopoma; species Ctenopoma kingsleyae. Next base: position 15,335,227 of record JAUBNQ010000004.1, on the reverse strand, counting down.
AAGTATAAGTATGATTCCTGGAAAATTTGAAGAGGAGGTATTCTTTATAAAATGAGGAATTTCATTTCACCCTGCAGACAGAACATTATCATTGTGTTTGCAGGCTCTCAGACATGATGGTAAACATGGTTACGCAGAAAAACATTACAGGTTAAAGGAAACCTAGTTGAGTCAACTCCAATTTTGGAGTCATCTTTTTTTCCCTCTTAAAGCAATAATACTTATGCATACACTGTTGTCATGCTGTCATCCATTAATGGATGATATATACTATATGTTGCCTCCTTCTCTGAAGATATATTTTATTTGATTGACACTGTTTTTATATCATGCCGACAAAAGTCAAACCTTGGAATTCTTCTATAAATACTCTTTGTTCTACTGGCGCTACCTGTCTACCTCGGTTATAGGCAGTGCTTTTATATGACAGATAAGCCTGGTAGCTTCTGCTGCAAGACGAAAGGAAATGAAGAGGAAATATCACGGCACTCCCAGGAGAACCGCTGTCCTCCCAAAGGCTATGGAAACTGATGAAATTTAGAGTGAAAGCACTGGAAGAGCAGGCAATATATACGTTGTATAGATTGACACGGAAGTAGGTGATAGTAATAAGAAGGAGGGACGACAAGGACAAGGAAAAGAAGGAGAAAGCATCGAGGAAAACATGTTAAGGACACTATGTTATGTAGTCGAGCGCCAAATGCCCAAAATAGTATTGAGGCTGTTTGGCAGTGGCTCCTGGATCTCAGGGGATTTCCACAGTGCACCTTTAGCATTAAAACAATGCTGCTGTTGCTGCTGCCAGCAGCGGCACAAAGATAAGTGATTCTCAGTGTTGTTGTTGTTTACCAGATGCTATGAAGAAGAGCTAACATTAAAATTCATAGCAATATCACAAGGTAGAGGTGATGTGTTCGAGTGGGATTGTGTTTACAGAGCCACCATGCAGAACATAACCTAAACTCCCACTAAGGCTCTGGATTCACATTAAATGGAAGAGAAGCATCAGTTTTTAGCTACTGTGTGTCAACTAGATAACCAGGAAACTGTGAAATTGTGGTTCCCTGTGTGTGTGTGTTCAGTCATGACATCACCTTAAATGATTCCTGGATAGTCAGATCCTCAAATCTTCAGTTTTCATTTCAATGGAGAGCTGTAAATATGCAAAAAAAATATGTAATGTATATTGACGTTGTCATGGTTATAAAAATAAACACAGAGATGTACCGACAGCAGCATACTGGACCTCCGTGACCATGATTATGATAAGAAACAGGTGGTTACAGAAATGGAATAGTCACTATTGGGTTAGGTTTAGGGAAAGATCGTGGTTTGTGTTAAAAATAGAAACTATAGGTTGAAGGACCATTCGTCTACTATAGTAAATATAGTTAAGTTTATGAAATGGTCATGGTTAAAAGACATAAGGACTACTCCCATGTCAAAGTCATGTGTTTTTTCCAACCAAAAATGGAATCCATGAATAAATACATTTTTGAAAAAAGAATCTTCAAAAACCTGATCTGGAGACCCAGGAACAGTCATACCCGACTCATACAGACTTAAGAAAAAACAAATTAAATCCAAAGCAACAAAAAGAGAAGACAAATACAGGAGCTGGCCGCTGCTTTGGTTCAGTTATGTACTGATATTGTGATGCAGTGTTTTACCTCAACGAGAATTTTGCGAAAGGAACAAGTTGTGCACAGATTTGGGAACACATTCATAGGGAACTGCAGTTTTTGGAGCCAAGTGCTGCAGTTGCTCTCCACTGCCTGCAACACCTCAGTGCATGATGGGAAACACTTGGTTCTCACCTGATCTAAGATCTGATTGGTTCAGGTGTTGGCTCAACAACATGATTTTTTATGGAAATGTCTGCTCTTTATTTTACTTTAAAATGTTTTGATTGAATGTTTACAATGAAATTTGATTCTCTTTTAAAATAAATGATGTGACTCATCAGAAAAACTGATATACAGTTATATACATTCTGTTACGGTCTGCAACGCTGGCTCTCAGCTCTGTGCCTTATATGGTTATTTCCTGCCATTTCTCTCCCCGCACTCTGCTCTTCCCTCTGCCAATCAACCTGCAATCAGTCCAACTCAACTCACCTGTTTCCCCTCCTTTTTAAGCAGCTCTCTTTGCCTCAGTTCCCTGCCCTGTCTGCCTACGTGACCTCAGCAAAGCAACATTCCTGCATTCTTTGGACCGGATGTCTGTGTATGACCCTGATTGGACCTGACCCCTGACCGTAACAGTACCCGCTACTGTCTCAAACCCTGGCTCTCAGCTTTATATGGTCATTACATGCATTCCCCTGACTGTATCTCTGTGTTCAGACTCACCTGAGAATAACACCACTTACCTGTCATCTGCTGCTCCTCCGCCTCCGGACCTCTGCCTCCTCATTCACCTGCAACCAGTATTCATATTGTACAATAAACCTTTTGCCTTCATTCAGTGTTTCCAGGTCTCCTTGAGTCCATTCTACCCAAAGCCATTATAATCATCTTTTTATTCCAGATCACACAGTTCCAATCTACAGTCTTCTTTAGTCTCTATGATTTTTGTCACAAAGTACGCTATTCAGTGATTAATTCTTTTTGCACAAATGTTGCTGCTCTGACTGATCAGTAAGTGGAAATGTATTTAAAGTAATTAAATTAAGTCTGGTACACCAGCAAATTGATGCTTTTCATGAGAATTTTAATACATTTCATATCAAATATTTGAGTCATATGGAGATAAAACCATCAAGACATCACCTCTGAAGATTTTTAACAGTCAACAGTTATTAGCAGAGCTGGTCCTAGTCATTTTGGTGCTCTAGGCAAGATGATGGCTTACATGGTTTATATGATCACATGGTTTACTCAAATCCATATTAAAGACTTGTTTTGGATTTAAAATAAAACAATAAAAAAACAACTCTTGGGACTATAATGTTAGCTTAATTAGCCAGGAACAACTTATTTGTTAGAGGCTAGACATGAGAAGCCTGATATTGTTTATCTGTTTTATAAAGCTATTTTGTTTCAGAATAACTAAAAACAAAAAGAATGGTAGCTATTCCACCATTATAACTGTAAACTACATAAAGTATGTGCATCACATCTATAGCACCGGTAAGTCGGTGTGCTTTAGCTTAGTGAACGGTCAGTTGCAAGAAATTATATCTGAACTCTATGTAATCACATTTTTGTAATCCTTTGACATGTAATCCCCAAATCTGAGCGTCATATTAAAGTTATTATCCACCTTCAAATATTTACATCCATGCATCTCTTGAGGTATCAATTCTTTTCATTTCAGCTCTTGTATCAGTCTGCAGCATCCTTGATCTATCCTTTAATCCACCCAATCCCTGTATATGTCTCCTTAATGCAAGCCCATCTGTGCATACAAGCAAAAGTCCTGGGATCACTTTACATGAACACATCACAACACTGTGTGTGCTTTCTCACATGTATTAGGCCCATTTGTGTTGGTGTGAGCAAGTGAGAGAGAATAAGAAAGAGCGAGGACTGGTAATTTTGCTTGTGTATGCTTGAATGCACCACATGTGTGTTCCAGGGAGGGAGGTATGTATGCGTAGGTGGAGCACAGATGAAGATTAATAAAAGGAAAAAAAGTCTTTGTCCTGGACAAATAAACATTAGAAACACAAAGGAATTATTATTTTATGTAAGAAAGGTATTCATAAAATGGTCCTAGAGCTGCTCTAGTAAACAGATGTTCATCTGTTTGTGCCATGTCTTGCCAGTTCTAGAGCTGGCCCTGAAAGCACTGCTAGTGTCAAAAAATGCTGCAAAGTGAGAATACACAACCAAATATACTGTATATTGTTGCAATGCCTTTTTTGCAGTGTGCTTCTGTATTTGCTTGTGGTTTAAAACATATGTTTCATTAGATTGACTTCAGACATACTTTATAGAACAGTGATTGGAGCCATCACCTCGATGCACCAACCCTGTAAACCTGAGTCACATCTGGCCAACTTCTTTTTACATGCTTGTTGAGTTTCCTGACACAGATTAACCCTGAACACAACATGGATTAACAGGTCATTTTTGTCAAAAAGAGTGCAAAAGATCTCTTCTCCACATACATTAAAAATTCTCAAACTGTTTGTTGTTCACTAGCTGCCCTTAAAAAGAAGAAGTACATATATTTAGCACTGAATGTTAACAAGCAATAGAAGGAGATAAATTGAAATCAGAGTTGAACTCTCACTGTGTTTTTAGTTCATGGGAACCAGTGTGATTCCCTCTGCGGCTGCTCATACTGATCCTCTACAGCTCTTGGGGTAAAAAAGTAAAGGTCAAACAACACTATTATACTTGACCTTTATTAAAACATTATCATGCAAGACTTCATGTGATATTTCCACACTGAGCAATCCATTGTGCTGTGGGTATTTGTGTGTCTGTTCTACGGACCACTTGTCCACCTGTGGCATAACTCACAGCTGATAAGGTATTTTCTCTGCATCAGTAAGGCTACCTCAACATTACCTGCTTACATGGGCTATAATTAGATTTCTTAGTGGTGTTTGCGTTTGTTGTGGGGAACAGTCTTCAGCTTAATTAGCAAATTACAGTTTTACAGTAGGTACAAGCTCCTTAGTTTGTCTTGGATGTTTGAAATTACCCTGTTCTGTGTCACAATCGCTCTGCTTCATTTTTGTTTGAGTTGCCTTCATGCTAATTTCCTGCCTGCATTCATTTTGTGAGAAGGAAATCATAGCATTGGCTAGATGACGAAAAATATTCCTGTTAGCACTGATTTGTGACACTACAAATATGATAAAGCATAATATGAAACAACAAATAATTTTTCATTGTCACATAATATAAATTTCCATATCACACAGTAGTCTAGTCATGAAGCCTAGCCATGAAGGGTTATCCTCATCACCTAAAGCTTATGAGCCTCATTTTTGATACGTGCTTGTTACTGTGGCTCTGGATTTATAAAACTATTCCAGAGCCACAGAAGAATTAACCCAAATGTTTTAATGCTGTTTTACTACTGATGTTATGGACACAGGCTTAAGCCAAACTGAAATATTATGGATGGATTAATATGAACCTGTAAGCAGGGAAGAAATGTGTTCCTTTATTTGTCCCACTCAGACTTGATTAATTTGTTCTTAATCTTAAATTCATTTCTGGTGTCATACTTTTGTTTTGTGAAAAACATCTTTGGCACAAAACAAATAAACAATTGTCAATCTGTTGTCGAGCTTCTCGCTTTAAAAGCAGTCTCTCTTTTCTCTTTCTCTGGCTCCGTCTGCTCAGTGGGTTTGTGCATGCAGGCATGTTCATGTCTCTCAAGCAGAAGATTAAAAAATACAAATATAGCGTCTTCATTCATGCCTTTAAAGCCCTGTGTCCCTGTGTGAATAAACAAAAATCAGCAAACACACACGTGCACACACACACACACAACCTGTCCATATAACTTTCCTGGGTTTGTAGCTCTTGTTAGAGGCATGACAAACACACATCTCTCATACAAAAGTAATAAAGCTATTATCACATAGTCCTCTCTTTTGGTTTGTGACTGATTCGAGCACAGCAGCATAAATAAGAAACTATTTCATTACACATGTATGAATGATGGAGGTCTGCTGAGATTGCATAAAATTACTGCCTCATGAAGAGTTAAACGACATAAAAAGTTCATATGGAAATAACTTTTCCTGGATCACTCTGTGAGTTCGCATGGCTGACGACATGGGTCTGGTGAATTGTGCTTTAAAGAGCTCTTCTGCTTGACCTGACCTTTTTATTCGAGTGTTGTTGAGCGTCTCAGTTGTAATTCTGCATAATTTGTGCTTGTGTTTTTTTGTATCCGGATGTGGTCATGTGTGCTTACCAGGACAAGCAGCGAGGCCTGGTCCCATGCTTCAATTCAACTCAACAACTTTTATGTAAAACGCTCATATGAAAGTCAAAGTGCGGTGTTTATGTAAGAGTCAGCAGCCTTTTAAAGGGCTGCAGTGTGTTCTTGTGGGCACTGAGACATGGCACAATTTGGCATCTGGCATTTCCTCAGGCTTCACATGCTTATTGTGTTTGCCGGTTGTGTCTGTGAAACACCCTCTTTTATTTTCCGAGCCAGGGCTACGATGGTACACTGAATCATTTGCATAGAAAATTTCTGAGGCAAAGATTAAGCACATGCACACACACATCTGCCTGCAGACACGGCGACACGTCTAAAGGTCTACCTGGTTCAGATGCAGTTCTACAGGTGGTTGCATTTGGCAAAACACTTATATTTTTCTGCCTGAGTATGTTGGCTTTAAAGTCTTATTTAAGTTTTATTTCACCAAGTTGGTACAACAGAAACGAGCTCAAGCAAGTGCATTTGGTCAAACTGTAGAATAAAGAAATGATGAACACCACACAAGTGCATTGCACAATTCCCACAGGTGAACGCTGAAACAAAAATATGGAGAGAAAAGGTTTTGTCAAATCAACATGAAAACAGAAATGTTAAAGCCACTACCCAGTTGTGGGCTTTTAGTGCAGCCTCTGCTGTGAATGTTCAAACGGCGCACGGCTTGTATCTGTTTTGCCTTGGGAGGCTCCATGTCTGTAAGGGGTAATCGTTAGCACAAACATCAGAACGATGGGTGTAATTAAACTGGGAGAGTGTAAATACTCAGAGAAAATCAATGAAGAATCATGGGAGTAAAGCAACTGAATGCTTTCAGAGTCTAGCCCACTAGTTTGTGAACTGACATTGCAATTTAACAACATGAGCAGTTAAGGTTTACACGTAGATGCCAATATAAATGATGAACTGACTGTATCAAAGGCCCACATACGATGAGAGGAAGATGGAGAGGTCATGGCACCAAAAGCATTTAGCAAAATCTGTCAAAAGACACCATTCTCAGCAGGAATTCAGCTATGCTTGATAGTGTAATGTTAAAACAAATCTGCCTGGTGCTTGAATGCCATTTTGATGATGCTGCTCTTTTTTGTTCTTCTTAACTCATTAAAATAAGCTAACTAAGGGTGTAATGAAAATTGTCTCCTCAAACTCACCTCCATCTGGCTAAATTAAGTAATGTGGACACAAAAATGTGCCCAAATTAATTAAGTCTGACTTTCAAAATGATAAAGAACACAGCGCCTGTATTTATGAAACTTTTCTAGTCTCATCAGAAATCATCCCAATTATGTAAGAGTTAGTTTAATATATGTTATCCCTGCTAGACTCAGTAGTTTCATGGGTAAAATCTCTTCTTTTATACACTGCTGCAGTATGCTGGAAGAATGTTTAAGATACTCTTGACTTAACATCTGCCCTTGAGAGGGCCACAATGGAACTAAGCTTTTAGCTTTATTGGATTTCTATCCTTGAAATGAAGACGTTGTTTCCTCTGAGCCATCATCTGAATCACAGATCAGCTGTCAGGTGCTAATATCAGGTGGTAAGATCATTTTATGCTTTTATACAGTCCAAATAACAACTACGCTGACAGCTCATGTCAGCGTAGTTGTTATTGTTCATGTAGTTATGTACTCCATCGCTGTTAAATAAACAGTTTGTTTCTGCACAGTCACTAATAATCGTACCGTAAACAGATCCATCATATCAGTTTGTAAAATGTGCAGACACTAAATGCACATAAGCCAACAAGGCTTCATTTATTTTCTATGTATTTGCATCTGCATTTATTGATATTCTGTTTGTAGAGTCATTACGTAATTTTCCAGGTTACCATGATTAAAACCATCAGGTGCTTTTAATGTTGTGCCTGATGGGTGCAGGAATCTCCACGAGATCTAGTCAGTGAGACCAAGCACAATTTAAATCTGAACATTATGATGAGGTTACAGCTGGATCTGTTTTTTGTTTTTGTGGTATGAAACTCAGATGAGTTCTAACGAAGCGATGTGTTGTTCTGTTAAGACTCCCACAAAGTCTCTCGTGTCACTCACTCCTCTGAACAGAAATAAGGGAATTAAGACGTCCTTCATGAAGACAGACTGGAACGATTTCTAGGTCACCTTAGGAGTGAGGAAACATGAAATACGTTAATGAGAAGCACCCACTGTGTACCACATCTCTGATAAAATGCTCCAGGAGCTTCTTGGATCTCAGACTTTTTTTCTTTTTTTTTCGCTTTTTACCATTTTGGGAACTGAACTTAGAACCAGTCTAACAAACAGTTCACAAAGGCTGCTGAAAGTTGCACCAAACACTGGAATCACCATTTATTTCCAGCAGTTAGCAGCTACATCATCTGAAAGACAATCAATTACTGATTAGTAGTGATTTAGTGTATAGCTTATTAAAGCTTTTATATGTGCAGTCTCAGGGA
>JAUBNQ010000004.1:15259905-15271852 GCA_032353495.1 Ctenopoma kingsleyae | reverse complement strand
GCAAAAACCTTAAGAAAATCTGAAAAAGTAAACCTTACTTTGTGTGCCAATGTTTTTCAGATGTCTGATCTTGTTAATTATCATAATCCATTAGTGTTATCTTGTGACCCTTTAGGTAGAACCTGATTGCAGGTTGGTACCAGTTCTTTAACAAATTGGTCTGAACAGTTGGCAGTTCTAAATTCAAGGAGGGAAATTGCAAAATGCTGATGTTCAACAATTCTACCTTAAATCTTTAGAGAATACAGAAGAGCCGATAATGTAAGAGTCATTTAAACACTGCACTATTCCATGTTTTCTGGCTGGGGAAAGACATACATGAGTAGAAACTGCCAATGTACTCAGTAGGACGAATGGTTGATGGTTATGTATGTTTTCTCTGGCATTTGCTTTTACTTTTGTATGTTTTGTCCTTGTTGCCACTGCATTTTGAGAGTGATTTAGAATGTTTCAATTATGACACACATGGTTTTTCAGCCTAGACAGGACCTTTTTGAGTGTCATAAGACATAAGACACCCCACACTCCATAAAACACTGTTTTGGATTACAAAATTTAACAAAACAGTAGCGTGCTTCTGAAGAAATCCCAAGGGTGACTTGTGTGAAACATCAGTGCAGTGGAAAGTTTTTTTTATAAATAGAAAGATATGCTTTATAGTATTTCCATTTGAAAATAATGACAAATCCCCTTTTCGAGACAATTCAGATTGGGGTACACACATTTTAATACATCCCTGTTACCTGCACTTCATAGCCTCCCTGTTAGTATTTATTATATGCATCCTTACATTTTCCACCTAAAGAACAGGTGACAGACTTGCTGACTTTATGAAACTCTGGATGCCTGTGGGTCCTCAGGCTTTGATAATAAAACATGCTGACTGTGTTTATGTTCCATGTTTTCCGCAAGGCTGCACTGTATATTGTCCCAAACGTACATGTCATGTCCACTGTGCATGATGTGATGTCAGAGTATGTCTTTAGACTTCAGGCATCTACAGCACATGCACATGTTGTGTTGAACACCACTGTGCTCAAGTCATAAAGACTTCAGTTTGTACCTGCGAACATTTTGCTTGGTATAAAATCAAAGACAAATCAGCAGAAGAACAAACCACAACAAATTCTTGGTATGAAATAAGTACCACTATCCACTGGCAGTGCTGGAGAGCACTTACTGTACCTACAATGTGCTGAAAGAAGAGGATAGGGGAGATAAAGTACTTACTTACTCTGCAGCCATAATTTTGACAAGGTAGATGCCTAAAAGCCAACTCTTTAAAAAGCATCCATTACATAAGATTATTGTATATTCAGCCAATATTATGTAAAGGACAAAGCACAGCATTAGTACATTTATGTGTGTGCGTGTGTGTTTGTGTGTTAATGTCTTTAGAAATCACTTTCTAGCCATTTTCCAAAAATAACAGCTCTTTCTCAGTCAGCAGTGTTCACATCTATATTGATGGATGTAGACACCCAAAACAACATGTTGTGACTGCTCTGAAGATCACCAATTCATGTATATTTTGTATGTGCACACATATTTTACAGGTTATGTTTTCAAAAATGACAAGAGCTTTTATTGAATGATGGAAGGTTCTTAAACACTATTGATAAATTCATTCTGCAGCTACAGCCTAAAGTAAACAGTTCAGGACCAGTGATGTAACCAATGTGTTGAAGAGTACGTTAGCACCATGGACAGCTACAGTATGTAGGTAAACCTTGAAATTGACATTTCAGGACCATGAACAGCTCAGCTGAAGTAGACATTTCAGGACAATGGACAGCTCAGTATGGAGCATCAGCTTTAAGTTGACATTTCAGCACCATGGGCAGTTCAGTATGCAGCTACAGCTTGACGTAGACATTTAAGGACCATGGTCAGCTCAGTTAAAGTAGACATTTCAGGACAATAGACAACTCGGTATGCAGCTACATCTTGAAGTAGACATTTCAGGACCACGGACAGCTCAGTATGCAGCAGTTACTTGTTATCTGGGTTCAGCTTCATAGAAATCATTAACTGGCAACATCTCAATTCCAAAAGAGGCAGTAATAGCAATTTTGATATAAAACAACTTTGCCTCTGGTTACACAGTGAATAAATATCCACACTTTCCTGAATATCTTTTTCTTTGTTTTCTCTATTTGAAATTTAATAGGCTTCTGCAGGGATGTTTGAGGCTTCCTTTTCCCTCATGTCAGTCAATTCGCCAGCTAACACAACATAACAGTGTTGTATTTTATATTGATTATTTAATATAAGGATACTTATATAATACACATGCTCAACCAAAATCCCCATAAAATGGGAGACTTTGTGTTAGTATTGTGTCATTTCTTTAGTAGTGTGATGCTGTAAGTAATGAGGAGGTCATCAATGATGAACAACGTTGTTGGAACAGCAGTGGGACTGAAAACTGAGTAGATTAAATGGTGCATTTAATTAAGAAGCTTGGGATCAGGAAGTCAGAGATCACTTTTGGCCCATGCCAACAGTAGCTACATTTAGCCTAGCTTGTTAGCGCATGCCATCTGTTCACACACAGATTAACACTACACAGCAGGTGCTAGCTATGGGTACATTTTCTGGTTCAGCATTATATAGGCTGCTACTCAGTAAACCTCATTCTCTTAGAAACAGTACAATGATCCAAAATAAGGAGATTACATTGATTATGTGCATAATAATTTTCTTAAAAATGTTATTAAAAAAAAATAAATCAACGCAACATGAGACTTTCTGTGTTGGAGATTTTTTTTTAACTTCACCTTCATTTGCACTTACCTTACATACTGTATGTATGAGTTGCTGTGGTTCTTATTAAACCTACCATATGTTCACAAATTAGTTGTCAATCATGTTAGCAGCTAGGGCAGAATGTGTTAAGGAAATTTAGCCTAGAACATCTAAATCTATTCAGGAGAGTCTCGACATTTTAGGAACAAAACGAAATGCTGACGAAGCAGAAACATTAATCATAATGTTTGATGTGACATCACAGGTCAGGGATGTTCTTTTTCTTTCATTAGTCTTGCGGTAGTGGTCCTTTCTTACAAAGTAAAGCTTGACTTTCATTATTTCCTTTCGAATATCTGATTTATTATGTAGTGTGTACTGTATATGGGTTGTTTACATCCATAGGTAATGGACTTGTTGGTCTAGTTTCATTTTAAAGTTATACATCATATCAGTAACACTCCTTTTAAAGTTTGCTTTTACACCAGATCAGTAGGCTGTTGCACTGGCTAGTTAAGGTTCGTTAGTTAAGGCCATCTGCTTTATAAGCGGGCAAGACTTCCAAATCACTACATCCGACTTAGCTAGCTTTTACACCAAATACTATAAATAGCATCCAGTTAATCCTAGCTGTTGGCTGTGTTTTTATTTATTTTTTATTCTTTCTGCTTGGCAGTAGTGTGAGCTCAGCAAGCTGCTACTCACCAACAAACACTCCAAAATCTGATGGCTGATGGATATTGATAAGGTTTGAGGCAGCTGCCAGTGAATTCAGGAAATTTAGAGGCTACTCTTATGATATTGAGCAACCAGGTTAATTATTTTGAAGATAAACAACTGACTTCTGGATGGTAAAGAACAGCAAGAGTTGAGTCGACTGGATTGACGTGTGAGTGAGCTTGTGTTAGTATGCATTAGATCAGGATTAATGGTTACAACATACCTACAAAGATGAGTGGTGGTATCAAAGTTTAAGACTGTGCGTAGGCCCAGTGATGAATTTCTTTCATCCAGCACTTGAAAGAACTTGACTGTAGTGATCCCGTGGCAACTACTTTTGAAAACCTATGCTGTGGCACTGAGTTTTTGCCTTCAAGGCCCCTGAGTACACTCGGTGTCACATTGGCTTTTTGTGGTGGCATCTAAAGTAAATACTGTATGTATCTTTGTAGAGGGCATTTGACCCCAAATGTTAGGAGTTATATTACACAAACATACACTGTTTCACATACTGCAGCCTCTGTTGAGGAGCTCCCTGACTCTTTGGCTCCTAAGCCCACTCAGGGCTTATTTTTCAGTCTCTGGCCCCTGGTATCCAGACAACAGCATCCTGTATTTCCTCTCATGAGCTGTTTAATAAATGGAGGTTTGACCTGTTTTTAGATTTAACAGTGTTTGTGGTGTACAATGCGTACAAAAGCAATTACACCATGTGTGTCACGGTTGTGCAAAATGGCCACCCCAAATGCACTAAGGGACAGAGGCAAAAGAGGCAAAGAATACAAGCTACAAACTACAACAGAAAACTGCTCCTGAAAAACAAAAGACCAGACTAAACAGAATTAGAAACTAGACAAATTCAGGATTTAAATGCAAAAAACTAAGAATAAGGACAGGGAATAACAAGGCATAAAGTAAACAAGGACTAAATAAGTAAGTATAAGAGGGGGGAGAACTGAACTACAAAAACCCAGAACAAACTACTCACATAGACATACAAGGCATGGTGAACAGACAAAAACAGGAAAGGTAACGGGCGAGCATGACGGGCGGAAAACAACAGGTAAGTATCGCAGGAAAAACAGGATTGAATGAGCCAGACCGGAGCCAGAACAGAAAAAAAGAGGGAGAGTCTCAGAAGAGATCAGCCAGATAATAACAGCAGGGGAGCACAGCCGGAAAACAACCCATGAAAACAACATGTAAGTATCACAGGTAAGCAGACTGGAGAAAACACAAGTGATGAAAACAGAAGAACCGATCAGGAGAGGAGGAATGGGAGGAAATATAAAGGAGTGTGATCTGATTATAAAAGTCCTTGCAGCTAGAAATAGTAAGTGCAGCAGGTTAGTGACAGAGTGGAAAGGCTGTTTCAGGGTTAGGACTTTGGTTTAGGGGTAAAAGTTAGAAATAAATTTAGGTTAGGGTTAGGTGATGAAGAATGCATTATGTCATTGAGTGTCATCAACTACAGAAAGACAAGTGTGTGTATATGTTACTTTATTAATCTCTTTTGGGAAATTCTTCTTGTCTAGGAACACTTTGAACACTTCAACATGTGACCAGCTATTAGGGGGGAATGGGACGTTAACCACCAACCCTGGTGGTCACCATACACTGAGGATCTGTTGGCCCCTTATAATGAGCTGTCACTTGGGCGGTCATGATGGTTTGACCTCTCTGCCATTCTGCTGAGACACACACAGGCTCACACATGGCAGTGATAGACCACACTGAAACAAAGAGAACCTAGAATTGCGCGCAGTTATGAAAGGGGTCCAAGTGAATGTGACGCGTTGCCCCACACTCCTCGAATATTCCTCGCAAAGCGTACGTCTAAAAAGATTACAGTCCTGCAGCCCCATTGTGCTGTTCTCCTGCAGGGTTTAGAAACTCTGAGTTTGGTGTTTTACTGTGTCTTGCATTAAAACAATATTTGTGTGTGCGCATGGTAAAGTCTGCAGATTAAACCATACAAAACATTCTGTGTCTCTTATAAGCAAACACAGTAAATAGTAGTGCAGTTGTCTTGGTGTTCTAAGCCAGAGTATAAACCCATAATACAAAAGTAAACACAGCCAAAATAAAAATGACATTAAACCTTCTAAACAGGAAGTGACATCACCGCATTCACGAAACCAGAACTGACATCACCGTGGCTACTTATAGAAGTCATATACCTCTGCGTCCAATCTATGCCTCATCTGTTAAAGCAGAGCAAGTATTTTTAACCTAATGAAGCTTGTTGCATATTTTCTTCCTTCACCAATAAATCTGACTGCATTTCAGTCTGAGTTTAGCTGAATTTATATAAAGATGTTCATAACTGCAACTTTCAGTCTGCTCAAAGTGTAAGTTGTACATAAGGTTGTACAAACCAAGGTGGTTGTTGTGCCCCGAGACCTAAAGTTTCACATTACACAAAATGATTTGTAAATGATTCAGGCACTAAATTGGTGGGTTGGCTCTAGGTATGATATCATGAATTATAGAATCAGCAGTATACGTTGTTCAAGAAGGGATGAATACATCACGATTAATAGAAAAGGTGAGGAGAGAAGTAGATTGTGGATTAATAAAACACATATTCATACTGTGAGAGTCAGACTGCAGATACAAAGTACAAAGCCAGTACACAAAGCATCTACTTATGTAGGCAGGTATCTTAACGTGCACAAAGTGGGCCGATAAAAGGAAGTACAACATTACTGCAGCCACCCCCCCCCCGGGAACTGAAGTCAAAGCATGACTCAACGATTTTCCAGCACCACACAATGAGTCAGCACATTTACAGGATGCAGAGAAGGCATGAGAAACATTCATTTTACAATGCCTGTGGACACAAAACATCATCAGCCTTGTTGCCTCCAGGGTGTGGTTGATAATGTATCATTTTATTGTTTTATTGTTATTCTGCTATCACGCTGCAGCTGATGATTTACTCTGGTGTCTGCATTTCTGAACACATACCTGCAAAATGTATTAAATGGTAATTCCATATTTCATGTTTTATGAACAAAATAAAATGCAGAACTGACCTGTATGGGTTGAAACATTTTAATCTATGCCGTTAGCCTTGGTTGCAGCTGGTTGTGGTCAGGTGTAGTAAAATAGACTAACGTGGTTTTATTACACTATTTATTACACTGTTCTACAATGTCTCATCACTTTAGCAATTTAACACCCACTCAAAATGACTTTTTTGTGTTTTAACTTTGCAACACCACAACAACGCAGATATAAGGCAACAGATTATCTGCTCTTTGCTTGGCTGAGGATAGGATTAAAAAGTGTTTTAAGGAGTGGTTATTTCCTTTTGGTTTGGTATGAGGAGGAATAATGGTTGGACCACTAGTATTTAGATCAAGCCAGGGGGGACGAACCACACACAGCCTAAGTTACTGTTCTCTACTGTACAATGTAGAGGTTGGTTCAAGCTACTCTTCTCTTGGGTGAGAGTAGAAAGCAGCCTAACACGTCAGGTCAGGTAGGTTAGGGCAGTGGTTCTCAACCTTTCTGAGTCACGAACCCCAAGATAACATTTGTTGATATTGGCGACCCCCGCATACCCCCACCCTCCCGCCGCGGTGTCACGGAAAATAGTAAACGACCCCCCCCCCTTTCCAGCTTAATCTGAGTTGTTTCAGAACATTAATAAGTCACTGAACTTAATTTGTAGCTTCCAGCTGTGTGTAGAATAATTTCCCGAGAGTTTGTAAAAGGATCCATATGAAACATCTCCATGGTGAGAACTTCTGCGCATTTCTGCAGGTGTCGCAACATCGGTAACTTCATTAATTATTCATGATTAGTCAGGATCGGTCAGAACAGTAAATGATATTGTTCGTTGTCCTCATTTTCTGAGAGATGTCTGCATATTTCCAGTGTGTGTTGGCCTTCAGGCTTTCAGGTGATTCACTCCCACTGTCTGAAGTCTTGAGCCTGAATGATGTATGAATGTTCATCACTTTTGAAGAGAAAGTATCAGATAAAAAGTAATCATCCGCACCACGTTGCTAAACCATCTACAGGGAATGTATGTTGAATTGAAACATAGCACTTGAAGGGAATTGAAGCTATAAAACTCTGGGCTATCACAAATATGTTGTGTGGAAATGGCCAAAAATTTGTTTATGTCTAGCATTTTTATGCTATATATAGTATATTGAGCAAACACAGCAGCAAATGCAAAGTTTCAAGAACGTCTTGGCAGTAATTAATGGATAGCAGGCCAAGTCAGTGAGAGCTCTGTGCTGATGCCTCTATGCTGGTGCTAGGTGGGGGTTTTACTGAGTCCAGGTATATTGCAACATACAGTGAGTCACAGCCTGTGACCCAGTTGAGCTTTGTTGCTCAGCATGACCTCGTTCTGGCTGCACAGTAAAACAAAACTGACACTACTGCAGCAGTTTTCATCAGGCGCAACACAACATCGCTAAACTTACTGAAGCCTTTCAGGTAATTTCTGCTTGATTTAAAGTGGGCTATAGCGGCTTGTACAGCACTGTAAAAGCAGAGTCACTGCTTTCAAGGCTGTGCCAGTGTGTATAATGCATTCAGTCATTTGAATTTGCATAATTAATTACACAACTTTCTTCAATCAAGATACATCAGTATATAAAGACTGAAGCATTGAGGTACATATATAATTTGTGTGAACTGACAGTGACAAAGCATTTCATTGTCTGCATGTGATGCTGGGCGATGTCGAGCTTATAGACAACAGTCTAGTTGGCCTTAATCCTGCATCAGAAACAAGTACAGCTCTGCGTGTGTAGCCGTATTAGATGTGTCATATGTAGCATGTTAACTAGCACTCACAAGACCAGACACGCACACACAAACTACACTCTGAGATAAGCTTGTTAGTAAGGCTTTACCTCAAAGGAAGTATCTGATTGTACTTATTGTATCTAGGCAGGTTTTGTGTGTGTGAGTGTGAGAGGAGAGAAAGGCCTGTGTGTGGTCAGAAACATCAAATCCAAAGAACTTAACACAATGAAAGTCGGTGAAAGCTTTAATTAGAGATCACATTTAGAAAATGTTAGCATGCTAACAAAAAATATGGTAAACATATTATGGTATCATACCTGCAGAATGCTAGCATGCTCTTATCGTAAACATGTTATCATTTTGTATTAGCATTTAAGATTAGCTTCGCAGATCTGCTCTCACACAAAACATTTTCCTCAGACTTAATATGTCCCTTCTCATACTTAGATTTGCTCTGCTCCTGTGCTCTGAAATTTACTGTTACTCGACAAAGATGAGACTTGTGTAGCTTAACTGTTTAGCATGAAGCATTAGAGCATTTTGCTGTTCATCTACAATATGTGGACACAGACGAGAAGCTCCTGGCTGCTGTTTTGACCTTCCTTGAGGTGTACAACCTGCTATAAAGGAGAAGAAATACATTTAGTATTGATTGGTTTAGTGGGTGAATTGAATCTACGCGTGAACTGAAAGTCATTGATCCATACCAGTAAGTTTGAGTTGTTTAATCCATAGGTGCAGAAAAATAATCCATAGTTGCACAATAACAAACAAAACGCTGATACGGTAGACACGGTAGAAAAACTGTATGCCTTTCCACCCAAATAACAAGACACAGGTGAGCGGAAAAGGTGTGGCTTTATACTAAAGTACAAAGGGTGCCCTCTTCTGGCATAAAACATGTCGGTTAGTTAAGTTATGCTCAATTTGTTTTTCAATCAATCAATCAATCAATCAATCAGGTTTATTTCACTTGGCCAATTTTTTTGTATCATCATTAATCCATAACACAAACATCACATACAGTCCATCCAAGTGAAAAAGGGGAGCAGGAAGAAGAAAAATCTTGTATGACCTGCCCCCTTCTAATGATTACAAAGTAAATTACAAATCGCCTTATACATAAACTAACAAACATCCTTTTTTATTTGAAAACAATATCACAATTAAAACATGTCAATATCACTCAATCATTATTAACTCATCAGTTCATAAGATTTTATATTTTTTTCTTTATAAAGTTTCTTAAATTGATCAATAGTTGAACATTTTTTCAAATCATCATCCAAGTTATTCCATAGTTTTACTCCATTTACTGAAATACACATCTGCTTTAATGTTGTCCGTACAATTATTCTTTTAAACTCAGACTTCCTTCTATTATTTCCATCATTTGATCTCAAAGCAAAGAACTTCTGTAAATTTTTTGGCAGTAATATCTTTTTAGCTTTGAACATAATTAGTAAAGTTTTTAAATTAACCAAATCCTTTAGTTTCATAATTTTTCATTGAATAAACAAGCTATTAGTATGTTCTCTAACATTTACTTTATATAAAATTCTCATAGCTTTCTTCTGTAGCATAAACAGAGGTTTAGTATTTGTTTTATATGTATTGCCCCAAACCTCTATACAATAAGTCAAATATGGAACAATAAACGAGTAATATAATGTATGAAGTGTTGATAATTCTAGGACACTTTTTACTTTATTTAAAAGTCCAATACTTTTACAAAGTTTTTGTTTTATATATTTTATGTGAGGTTTCCAGTTAAGTTTATTATCCAAAACAACCCCTAAGAATTTAACTTCATATACCCTTTCAACTAAAGTACCATCTATAGACATTGTGATAGAGTCACCTATTTTTCTGTTGCCAAAAATAATAAATTTTGTTTTATTCCAGTTTATAGATTTATTGTCATCGAACCACTCCTTAAGTTTAGACATCTCACAAACCATATTTTCTAAAATTATTTTTAAATCATTCCCAGAACAAAATATATTTGTATCATCAGCAAACAATATAAACTGTAATATTTTAGACACATCACAAAAGTCATTAATATGCAGAATAAAAAGCTTAGGATCCAACACTGAACCCTGGGGGACTCCATATGTAATCATTTGAAGATCTGAATTTTCATTTTCTAACTGTAACTTTTCTATTAGATAAATAAATACTTAACCAGTCATGAGCATGCAACTTAGAAAGTAATAAACTATGATGTATGGTATCAAATGCTTTTCTTAAATCAATAAACAACCCCACTGTGTATTGTTTCCTTTCTATTGCTGCTGTAATTTCTTCATTTAATTCTAGTAATGCCAGGGATGTAGATTTATCTGATCAAAATCCATATCCATTATCCATCCATTATCATAACTATGTCTATCACCATGTTTAAATATTGGAATTACTTTTGCTGTTTTCATTTTTTCTAGAAATATGCCACTCTGAACAGACAAATTACAAATATAAGTAAATGGTTTAACAATACAGTCAGTTGTTTTCTTTACAATCATCATGTCAACCCCATTGCAGTCAATGGATGTTTTATTTTTACTTTTCCTTATTGTTGTCAGAATTTCATTTTCACTTACATCTCCTAAAAACATGGACTGTAGAATTTTACTCCTACCTTGTCTATTTCCACCTCCATTAATTTTTGTTTTGATAGAATTGGCCAAACTTGACTCTATATTTACAAAAAAGGAATTAAATTCATTCACCACCTCACTTTTATCCTTCAAAGTCTTATCTCTTTTAATAAAAAAATCTGGATAGGCATGCTGAGACCTTTTTACATTAGCTGTTAGCATCCTCATTCTGACCCTGTCCCATTATGTGATTGGTAAGCTAAGGTTGAATTCTATTGGCTGGCTTTTGGTTTTTGACAGGGTCATTATAGTTTATCCCAGCAGAAGTGCGAGCAGCAAAATTCACTAGCAGAAGTTTTAAGATTGCATAACTGCAGCAGCTGTGTGCAAGGAGAAAGGTCTGAGCAGGTAACAGTAACAGTAAATGAGCACAAATACAGTTTTGAACAGGAGCAGAGCAAATGTGAGTATGTGCAGGGACATTTTGATGAAGAAAAGGTTTTGAGAGAAAGCATTATAAAATACAAAACATGAAACCATTAAAATGTTCTCTCAAATTGAAAAACTATGCGTTTCAGAAATCTCATCTCATACCAGACAGTATTTCAGAGTATTCTGCAGTCAATGATATCATTAATCTGCCTTGTCTATAGGGCAGTAATCTTCTTTAATCTTATTGTTTCTATCTGCCTACCTTGTACTTCAGGAACCCGGGGAAGTTTTTGATAACATATCACTGCCAGCAGTCCCTGAAGGACCAGATTTAATCTCACAAAAAGCCACTGCTGAGTACTGACATCCAACTTTGTTAAATACATATGGATCACATTTCACAACTATTTATTTACCTGGACTTCTGTCCTTTTGTGGCATGTCAACGTGTTTGTTGAGTGTCTTTATAGTAGCCCATTCTGCTGATGTCAATATAATATCCACACTCAAGGTTTATTGGCAACTAAATTCTGTGTTCATTTCTAATCTCTCTCTTGTCTCCATTTTGGCTCTCTTTTGCGAGACACAAGAAGAAAGACATCATAGTTTGTGTGTTTGCTTGCTCCTCCAAGAATGTGTGCAAATGTGTGTGTGTGTGTGTGTGTGTGTGTGTG
>JAUBNQ010000004.1:15240047-15250521 GCA_032353495.1 Ctenopoma kingsleyae | reverse complement strand
ACACACACTGTGGGGAATAGAAGCAAATCAGCAGTCGGAAAATATGTTTATGATCATATCAAAAGGTGTCTGGTTTGAGGACCTGGACTATATTTGGGCACAGAGTGACAGAAGTCTTTCATCTGAATAAAAATGCTGTTGTGTTTTGTCAGCAATTTTTCTTCAGCACAGAACTGCAAGAAGACTTGAACAAACTTTATGATGAAAGCCTCCTCCATCCTTTACCAGAATCCAGTGGGGTGCACATTGGGATGGTGTTCAATAGCATTTTGTTACATCTAACTTCCAGATCTGAATGCATCTTTATCAAATCTTTGTAGGCAGGTTATTTGGTGCACAAGTAATCTACTCATTCTCTTTTAACAAACAATGCTTTTGAGCTGAAATTACATGTACAGTATGTTTTTGGTATGTGTTACGACCCGGCTCACAAGGGTGAGGGAAGCAACATGAAATAACCCAGATGTTAAGGGTTAAAATGATATTTATTGGGATGATATGTATCACTCAACAAAACAGAAACAAAGACTAAAGAATGAGGGCCACCAAGTGCTGCTGAAAACAAACATAAACACAACAAACGGCAAACCAAAAGAGAACTCTTCTAAACAGAGCTAAACACGTCCAATAGAAGCAATAAAAGAAACAAAAGAAATACAGCAGTGAGCAGCACCTCGTGCTTAACGAGTTAACGAAGCGGAACACTAGTCCCAACCATCCCGTATCAATAACAAAGAGAGAGTTCACAAAGCACAAAGTATCACTGAGGTGAGGGCGAGCTGTTCACTCTCACCAATCCCAGGCAGGCATCCGCACCGGTAGATTTGCATATGCAACACATATACGAATCTATAACACTGAAAGTCTTTAAATGTGGAGACTTACAGCTCCGTGGATGGACTGAATTTACAGTTTAGACAGAGGCGGTTGGTGTGTTTAAATTGGATAAACTGTGAACAAGCAAACTGCATGGAATTACACACACAAATCAAATTGGCTGCGGAGAGCAGCAGCGCTGGTCTAAAGGATGATTGAGTCACTGCTTAAGTCAAGAAAGTACCCTTTAAGCGCAGCAGGTCAGACTCTGGGACACAGATAAATACCAGCTGTTCTGAGTGTGTGTATGCGTCAGGGAGAGAAATCAAGACCGTGTGGGCGTTTGCATAAATGTTTCTCCATGTGGGAGAAAGCTTGTCAGCAATGAGCGATTGTCTTTTCGCATGTGTAAAACAAAAAGGGCAACACGGAAGAACCCAGCACGTCTGTCAGCGCTCATGTGCACACACTTATTCAACGAGGAGCTGCCCTCCAGGGTAAAAGCACAGAAACACTCTTTCAGTTTTGGCACCAAGACAGTGATACGTTAAGAATCTGCAGATGGACTTTGTTTTGTGACTCTGAGAAAATGTGAGAAGATTTATGAGATCCTCTCTGCGTGCATACTCGTGTGTATTTGTACAAGCTTATTTTTGAATGTTCACGCACATGTGTAGAACATAATTGCTGCAATAAACCAATAAACATTAAGTGATTGATAAATAATTTGCAATTATGTTGCAATATTTTTGCACAACTTAGTTTTAAATTAGCTTCAACAAGGAGGTGGTGTTGGTCGTACTGGGTTTTAAGATGCTGTGTGTGCGTGCGTGCATGTGGAGCCATGACACCCTAAATGAATTGCAATTAGTTGTAGAGCATAATGTGTGTGAACTGAACTCTCAATTAGAATTAATTCACTTAATTTACAATTCCGATAAAATTTATTGCAGGTGCTAGCACACTGTGGAGTTGTGAAGAGTTTACTGTATGTGTGCATGTGTGTGTGCATGCGTGTGTGTGTTTCATAACCATGTGTTTGTGGTTGGAACCCATCTATCGTCTCTGAGCCGATACTGCTAAATATACTGTGCAGATTAATCATGAAAGTCTTAGAAAACTGTCATCTTTATATATAATTAATAGTTGCGGATGAGTGTGAATGTATAGCAGGAAATAGGAAGAGAGCTCAGCACGTTAACCATAATATCTTACTAAAAAGAACCACACTGAATAATCAAATAAGTAATAAGACAAAATAAGAGAAGCAGTATAAAGTTCCTGTGACAAGAATCCTTAAGTTCTGAAGAGAAATGCAGGGACGAGGTGACCTGTTTTAAAAAGAATTCCTTCTGTCACGTGTTTATGATTTTTGCTGCTTACTAAAGATAGGGAGGCAGCTTCCTCTGAAACGACTTTGACAAATTGCATTAAAGTGGCGGAGGCAACGATAACTGAACACCGAAATGGGATTTCAACATCCTAATGATGAAAAAAAAAAGAAGAAGAAAAAAACCTCCACAGCTCTGAAGGATGTCGCAGCGGTTTAAAGCTTTGAATGTTAACTGCGAGATAACCCTGTTGAGAATACCGTCTGTAGTTAACATTTTCAAATCTGAATCTTGTGTTTGTACCAGACGAGCATTTGACTGTAAGACTGAAAATGCAGTCAGACATCACAAAGGAAAGACTTTAATCGACTCTGTCCTCTCTGTGAGCACCTTGTAGTTATTACTTACTTCTATTGAAGTATAATATGTGTTTTTATCTTAAACACAGTTTTGAATAGCATGTTTTATATATTAGTATTAGTTTTGGAGACTTGAAGGAACATTAAAGCTGTTCAATATTTTCACATTTGCAATGGCTGAAATAACTACATGTAAGGGTGTAAAAGTTTTTCTGTAGTGCAGCTTTTACCAAACAATCGCCCCAAGAGTTGGTGGAACCCAAATCAGAACTAAAAGAGAATGAATGTCAAGCTTATATTGATTAGGGGGAGAGCAACAAGACTCCATTACAGTTCTGAACATACAAACGAGGAGGCTATTATCCTATTCATACAGTGGCTACTTGCCAACAAAAAGTAATGTCTCCATGACTTCTCTGACCTAACACCCAGTGCATTCTGGGACAGTATCCAGCTCCATCAACAACTCAAATAAGAATGAAAGCATAAAGAGAATGGATATAAGATAAATTTTGACATTCTGACACACTTTCAGGGTTCAGCGTTTAGCCACAATCAGACAAGATCTTATAACATGTCTCCGGATATTACAGTGAACTTTCCTCTTTCGTTTCTTTGATAGTTCTTATTAAACTTCTTCCAAACTGGGCACTTTTGGACACATAACCCTGACCCGAAACACATAATCCCTCTTGTTTGCATCCAACAACGCCTGTTCTTACTAATTCCTGTGTATGATCTCGATCAATCAGTGACTGTCTGAACTGCCTGCTTCCTCTTTCTGTGCCTAATATTTCAATGTTTCAGTTTCTGTTGCTATGTGTTCAGTGATAGAATTTAATTTACATGTGACTCGTATTCACATATTCAATCAGTTGTTCCGGTGATTCCTGTCGGAGGCTGTGTGGCATTTGTAGGAGGCAAAACTGAGTGGAGAGGAAGCTTGGAACAAGTGCCATCAATACTGTTTTTGAGAACAAATACACTATCACAAAGCATAATATCACAAGATTCTAGTGCATCGATATTTTCTTACATCCCTGTAGGTATTTAGATGGAGGTAAAGTATTTAGACATATTACTAAGTTGTCCTGTCATCTTGACTGAACTTTTATTATCAGCCTGCAGAAAGATAAAGAGAAAGGTTGGGAAAGTGTCTGCAACACAGAGAGATGAAAACAAAGTGACAGCAGTGACTAAAGGTGGGAGCAAATGTAATGTCAGCGAGACAAAGAGATACGCAGATTGAGAGGACAGCAGTAAAAGTTACAAGCCGAATGCCTTTTAAACAGAGGCACAGTCACTGTCTCCCTCGCAAGCCTTCAGTGTCTGCCTCAATGACAGAACGAGACTGCGAGAGCGGGAGAGAGCAAGCTAGAGCAAGTGTAATGTCATCTCCAAAAGTGAGAGAGGTAAAGGCTGCGACCTGTGTATAGCTCACAGTACCTGACACAATGACTGCTAACAATGTAATTACATTACTGTCTGGAAGGCAGCCCCATCATGCCTATGTGGTGGCAAGAAAAAGTTAAGTGAACCCTTAGGTTAGTTAGACATACATTTAAGTTAGATGTGGTCATATTTCCATTGGAGTTACAATAATGAACATTAATACACATGTATTAATGTGCACATTGGAAAACGTCATTCACGGTGTAGACATGTGGATATTTGACACCATGAAAAACTAATTCAAGTAAAGACTTTGCAAAGCATGAGCACAATCAATGAAACAAAGACTGGATGTGTGGGTGTGAGTTATCCACTTACAAAAAAAAAAAAAAATTACATTCCATAAGTGGATTTTTGTAATAGTGTATGCAGAGTGCCATGCGTAATTACAAACATGTGATAGTGTGTGGTGTTGCGTCCAATAGCTTGGGTGAAATAAAGGTTGGTCGGTAATGTCATGGTAACCAGATGGTGGGTGTTCCCATCATGGTCTTATGTAACACACATGGCATTATTATGCAAGATTCATACACGGATTAAGCAGCAATCTCTAAAATAATGTGTCATACTGAGGGTTATGAAAGGTGGATCATAGGCAAGATGAGCATTGTGGCTACTCACACAATCTGCAGTTACAGCAGTTTAGTTCTCGTGTCATGAGACTACAGGCAGGACGACTTCAGAAGCTGAACGAAGAGTGTGAGATGCAGTATAAACAGATAAGTGGATCTTGTGCTTCAAAAGACACACATACTGTGTGTTCTTTTTAACAGTGGGCATGTTAAAACCTCTGAAACTTTAGCATTTTTGGCCACACGTGAATTACATGAATTTTTTACATGAAATGAATTCATGAATTATACATATACTGTACAGATGTGCATATTTCTGTATGTGTGTTGAATGTTGTTTGTTTGTAATATATTAATAGATGTATGCAGCCTAAGGGGAAGTGAAATAACACAGCAGTTCAGTGGGTTTAGTGATGCCAGCTGTACTGAAGCATGTGTACAACACTCAGTAAACCTTATGAGGTGTGTTTGGTTTACATGCATTTGTGCACAAGTCAGTGCAGCTTTCCAGAAAAGTATGATTTGAATGAACTGACTTGAAACTAACCAGCCATACTGTTTGTGTTACCCACCATATGCTTCAAGTGAAGTGCAGCACAACTACAGTAAACATATGATTCACATATGGTTACGTATCCATATGTACCACAGATCTCACACCACATAAGACTTAAAAACAAGAGTGGTTCCATCTTAAAGCATAACTTCCATATGCCACCTGTCCAACTCTAGCTTCAGTTATAAACATACAGTATCGATCCCCTCCTTACACAAATGTTCACAAATCTCCAATTTTACAGAGATGATTATGACCAAATTAGCTTATTCTGCGGTGGATTTTTCCCCCTCTGAGTCTTTTATTATGTATGATCCTGCTGGTTTATCAGGCGAGATGCAAATGTGTGTGTGGAATAGAAACACTTTAACTGCTGATGAGACTTGATACACGACTCAAATGTTTGGAATGAGTTTTGGCCATATAGTTGAGCATTTTCCAATTCTGGGGATACAGAAAAAACAAAACAAAACATCTTCTCGTTAATGTCCAATAACTCACAGATCTGGTTGGCTGCTTGTGCATTACAGAATTGAATTAAGATGGAAGTAGTGAGTCAATATGTGAGAAATAGATTGCTCAGCTGTTGCGTTGAATCAACAATCAAAAGCACACGATATAGCAATCCTTGCCATTCGACTTTGGGTTGTTTTTTTCTGTGTGTGTGTGTGTGTTTGGCTTGATTATTACAGACTCCAGCAAAGATAGGCACACACACAGTGTTACGCGAGCTAATCAGGTATATATTATTATGTTATATTTGTGATCGACATCTGTTGGGATCAAGCTGGGCTAAGTGTGTCCCAGTCAGGTCAGTTGGGAGAGAAAATCACACAGTGTCTGTTTAATTCACTGTTAAAAGTCCTCTATTTATATTCAATGGTTAATATTACTGTTCCCCTGATATGGTCAACCTTCAATATTATTTCCCTGCCGGTGCTCACGGTTATCCATGAGTCACTGAGTACCTCACTCTGATGTTCTCCCTCCTCCAGTTCTCTTTGTAGAACTGACATACCTTCATTTCCCCATACACCATCCTATCCAATTTTAGCACATTTCATCTGCTTCTTTACCATCTTTCCATCTCTGATTTGGTACAGCAAGACACAAGGATCTGCCTCATTCTCGTGGGATTCCATTGGTTGCCAACTGACAGGGCTGTTAGTGTATCGTTACTGCCAAATGTGCGCTCTCTGTGTTCAGTTGTAGAGGATGTGCTAGTTTCTGACTGTCAACAACTAAAAATAAATGAAAGGATCAGTCTTGATTTGTAGTTTGTTCAGTTCAAGATGCAATATTTAGTTTGCAAACATCCTGTGAAGTTTATAAATTAATGCTAGAACTTGGGATCATATTTCTACATAGTGCGTATCTGTTTTATGTTTACTGATTCTCCATCTTTGTGTTTCTCTTTGTCACTGTTGCTGCACCAACTCTGCAGCCTTAAAAAAAAAAACTTCTTTTACTCTTTACTCTGGTCTAAGTAGCAAACTTGGCTCCATTGCAGGCACTATTTCTGTCCCTGATACAAACACTAAAACACACTGCAGCAGAATATATTCAGGCCTATTTTACTAAATAATGGAATATTCAGTGTGTGTCTGTTTGCTTATCTGATGTCTTTTGAAGTCCTCTGACATTTTGTGGAGAGACACATAATTATGTACACAGACAGATATGTACTGAACATACACTGTGTGTAGGCTGTCCAGTTTCATGGGGATGCAGATCAAAGCCATTTGTGTCTCTGTGTTGGACTGTCTTCTTCTTCTTTCTTCTCGAAATATTTCCAGTTTTTTCAAGGTTTGCAGAAATTATTTGGTTGAAATCCAGTGCTGTCTAAGTAGTTGGGACCAGAAATAACAGATCACATAGAACTGAAGTAGAAGTTTTATATGTACATTAATTATTTCCTGTGAATCATATATACTGTATACTCAATGCAGTATTTCAAGCATGCTGCAACAACGAAACATGCATACGGTCGTTTCATTGTGGCCATTACCAGTTTCCAACAGCATTATGCAGCATTATGAGAATTTTTTTCTTTTTTTTGGTGGGGGGTGCAAACCATTTGTGGGATTAGCCCCTGTTCTGTTTCCCCAGCATCAAATTTGCTTACTCCACTACTCGGTTATGATTCTGTTTTTGTACTTTTGCAGTGCTCATTGTGTACAGTCGACTAAGGCTGCTTTTTGTATAATGTGTGTATATGGGTAATAACTTTGGATAAGTGCACTAGCTATAAGTGCACAATTTGCTTAAACGCACGTACATCATTGTTCCCATTGCTATTCTCTCCAGCTAATTCACTCCAGTTAACTGCACGTTAACATCCACAAGTCAAACAGCAATATTGATTGACAGGTTCAAACGATGTAAACAGCTAATCAGCATGCGACAATGTAAGTAGGCTGGATCTTGTGACCGGCTAAAGGCGAATCATTCAGGTGCTGATGTCCAATCCAGCTACTGTACTGAGGCCTGACAGTTTACAGTCCACTGTGTGTACGCTGTCGTCAGTTTAGCGGTGTGTTTTTATGTAAATGTCATCTCAGAACAGCCAATGCATAAAATAAAAGTCTGTTAGCAACGATTAGCTTTACAACTCAACTGTGATAAGTTAGCTGTCGTGACTTTTGACTATGGAGAGTGTATGTATTATCCCCTATTTTATATGGATGCGCTGGTCAACATTCAGCACTGACATGTTGCACTCATTTTATGCGCATGCGTAACAGGAGTGCACCGCTTAAGCGCATGCTCTGCTTTTACTTTAATGGTGGGGGAAACACTGCATACACAAATGTAGCAGCTAGCTGGTAAACATAGGGAGCATTTAGCAGCTAAAGTAACAGATATTTCCTGTAAAGACTTATTGAAGAGATAAAGAATGTGATAAAAAATGAATGTTGCTTTGCATCTGCTACATGATAAACTACTTGCTGTGTTGAACTTAACAACTATAAAGTGATAATATGTAACTAATGTATTTAGGAGTTATCATGATATCACAGCTGTGATCTCTCTTTTTTTACTGGTTAATGAAATAACCCTAGTCCCATGATCTATAAAGTAACCTCACTGTTGATTTATTTGTATACATATTAATGCTAGATTTATGTTGCCTGCATTATACTGTCCACTTAAGAAAAGTTGATCCATACTTCTCCTCCTATCAGAATTGCGAATTCTCATTGGCCATGACGTATGTATAGTTGCTTCATACTTTTTAGAATCTGAGTGTATTAGAGCTCCTAATGACCACCTGCATCACATTACAAACAAATGATAATTTGTTCCGAACTTATAAATACTGTACAATCAATTTTGTGCAGATTTCTTTTCATTTTTCTTCTCAACCAGAATCTGTTTCCTATTATAAACCACAGCTTCTTCCTTTGTGTATGCAAACATCTGTAAAGGTGCTGGAAAAAATAAAATCAACATATTTGCTATACACTGTCGTTCAGCTCCTTTTTTATTTCCTCTGTTTTTTGTGGACAACCATCTGTGAAGATGTATTCAGTCTGACATATCGCCGCAATGCAGCTCAATGGACTTAACAGTCTGGAACAAATAACAGTATTATTGTGAATGGATTACACTTATGCATGCCTGGAACACCTGTTTCATGAAATCAAAATGGCATAAATCCCAAATAAAATAAACAAGTTAAAATGAAATAAATAAAAGAAACTTTATTACACCACGGGAGATTAAGTCTGTGTTGACTTAGAAACTGAACTGACGGAAAATACTAAACAGCTGTCTGCTTTGCCAGCAGGTTGTCTGTCTGAAATCACTGTTTCAAAGAAGGGGATGTTCCTGTCTGGATAGCCTCCCCAGAGGCTGGATGACTACCAGACTGCCTAGTAAAGAAATGTGGTTGTGACCAGGACAAAATCGCTGGCTGCAAATGCTACTGTGATTCATCCATACTTAAAAGGAGTTTGCAGCAATTTGAAGACCAACGTCAAGTCATTCTGTAAAAGATTTATAAAAGAAACTGTGGTTTGTTCTGTAGGAAAATGATCCTGTTAGATTAAAGTCTAATTTCAACTGCCTTTGTTCCTCTGGCCAGGATTCTATGGCTGTAATCATCAAATGCAGCCATCTGTAAGTTAGTTATAAACAAGTTAGGCCTGTAGCTTGTATTAGACATAATGGACTTAAATATGAATTTAAATATATATACGCAGACTATCTAACAAGAAATCTAGTCTGTATGTTAAGTTAATAAATACCATACATAGCCATTTAAAGCAGAAACACAGGAGTATGGAATATGTTGTAATTCTGCTGAATAGAAACTTATTGTTCCAAAACTCTGAATATGTATTGAAGAATGAAAAACTAGAAGTCTCAGCACTTGGCCAAGAAATAGTTGAGTCACTGGTATTGATCAGTGCAACAGACTGCAATCCTCCCACAGACTACTGAGGTCATTCTAAGCTTATAGAGCATATCTGGATGTATTGTGCATCTCTTTTAGCTAGATGATTGCCAGAATTTGTCACTAAGTTTGCCACAATATCAAAATGAAATATTATTCTGGGTCCCACTGGTGATGGAAACCTCCAACATGACAGGATTTCACTTCTTTTATGTCACTAATTAGTCAGTAACTAATAAATAAGTAACAGAAAAATCTTGGCTCAAAATGAAAGAGACATCAGAGATACTGTATGTTATTTACTTTGCCTCATTTAGCCTTTCCACTTTAATGAATGACATGTTAGGAGTGTGTACAAGTATATACTTGTGTGTATATACTTATATGTATACTTAAAGTATTAGTTATCTCTGTGACAAAAATGATGATATGAAGAAATTGCCTGATAATTATTTACTACTTTCTGAGCTGTGGGGAGTGTAAATACTGTGGCGCAACTAAATATTAGAAGCTGAACTGACTGTCATTAACTGTGATGAGTGTGTGATTTGGACCAGAAAACTGTATCTGAAGAAATATCAGTGGCTTACTGTTATCATTTTTGGTGCTGCATCTTGGAAATGGATAAAAAGAAAGAATACAAAATGTTTCATGGGTCAAGAGCATACAGTCTGTAAGACCTTAATCTTTGTTACATGCTGTACAACTGAACTGAAATGAGAAACATAAGGTGTATGAACCATACATTCTTGACTTTGTTCAATGGATCCTTATTGATCGGCCCTTTGTGTCACAAATCCTCCTCAGTGCACAGACACAAATATGTCCACATTAAATTCAGGCAAAATAAAACATCCAAATGTTTTTCATGGGTACTGAGTTTAAAGGCTGCGTTTCAAATCAAATACTGAACTAAGAGGTGCAGCACCATTTTTTGTGTTTGGAGACACTCTGAAAGGATGGAAAACCAGCAAGGTGGCCTTTTGCTG
>JAUBNQ010000004.1:15209795-15231485 GCA_032353495.1 Ctenopoma kingsleyae | reverse complement strand
TTTTATACAGAAACTTCGCAAACTCCTTGGAGATCTTGTTTTATTATCAGAATTAAAGTAATGTGACACATGCTCCCAGTGGGCCTGAATGGAGAAAGACCTGTTCTGAGCCTGTTCTGTGGCCCAGAAACAACATGTTTCATAGAAATGTGTAGTTTAAACACAATATCTATTCACGATCTTCATATTAAACCTACAGCTTCCTATCAAACTCTCTGCATAACATTAGATTATGTCCCTAAATGTCAACTTATTAATATAATACTTTCGCTGAGGAACATTTTTTATTTTTTGAATTTAGAGTTGATTGCTGCAACACATTCAAAAGAGGCGGAGACAGTGGCCAAATAAGACTGAAAAGTAAATTAAGCATTCATTGTGGATCCTGCCTGAACTAGCAGGTGAACTGGTAACAGTATGATATGTATGATGATTGGACAGACCAGCCTCTTCTCTCTGTTAGCAGACTCTGACACTGCTCAGCAGAGTTTGAGTTACAGCAGTGAAGTAAAGCAGACTGCATTTGGGTCAAAGTAACAAGCTTTGGCTGTGTCACCCGGACGGCAGATTAGCTTAGTTTGGCCTGGAAGTAGACATTGAGACCCATGGAAACTACTTTAGCAGTTTGGCTTTGTCTAATTTCGTCTGGCCCAGTAGTGGAAACTTGAATAGTGTTATTTAGTTCTCCGAAAGTTTGCCAGGGAAACTTAACTAGGCCTGTTGTGGAAATCAGCCTTGTTTTAACTGAGTGTGAATGTGGAAGTGAGCAAACTAGTCCACTCACTGTTTCAGTAGGGATCAGCAGTGCCTGTGGTCTTAACCAGTGCTGTGATTGTTCTTCTGCTTTGCTAATAATCTTTTTCTCCCACCTATCCCACCCATTTCTCATCATCTCTTATCTGAATACTGATGTTTTCAGGGATGAATCTGTTTGCCCTTGTCATCCTCATATCTGCTTCCACTGTCAGAAATCCACGTGTAACCACCTTACCCCTCTGACAGTGTGCCGTTGATTCCCTCTCCCCTGTGCCCTTTTCTCTGTTGCTCTCTCTCTCTCTCTCTCCTGTGCCTTATCCACTCTTCGGCTGGCTGTTAGATCCACACTTCTACCCCCGATATCTCCCTCCGGGATGTGGCTGACTGCTGAACTCAGCTAGAAAGAATTAGGAAGAAAAGTAAGAGGGAGAAAGTGCAAAGAGGAAATAAGCAGGAAGGTAGAGGCGGGAGAAAGAAAGTCAATTCTGTTTGTGAAAACTTGCTAATTATGGCTACATCTGTAATCTTGGTATATTTTCAACCTTGACGCTGTGTTCTTAATAACCGCCTGGTGTGTGTTGTGAGCCATACATTTGTAAAAATGCCTCGGGCAATGTGAAATCTGCCCTGACCATAACAAATCTCACACACATGCACATTAAGGGTATTTGCTGAGATACAATCATAGCTAGAGGAGGAAGATTTGCAGCATATCATCCAGTCCTCTTGGGCTGGACAAGTGCCTACGTGTCCTTGAACAATACACTGAAACACTGCAGTAACATGGCGAGTAGCTCAGTTGGTAGAACAGTTGTCTATGATCCCCGTGGTTAGTGGTTTGACTCCCGGTTCCTGCTGGGCACATATGTCGAGGTGTCCTTGACACTGAAACCTCACAGTAGCGCTGTCACGTACCGCAGCTGTCAAAAACAACAGCTCCAAGCGGATCAATGTTTGTAACAGCATCAGCTGCATGTAGCTGTTCAGCGACAATTTTACCTGCAACATAAAGTAGTTTACAATCAAAACATTCATGCATAAATGTATCCATAACTATAATCCAGTGATATAATATATATGATTCTGAAAAAAGTAATAGGTGAGTTTGTGTAACACTTTTGTTGTGTCCTTTTACCAGCAGCAACTCACTTTCATTGATTTCGTGACAGCAGGAATGAATAAGTGACTTCTGCACATAATAAATCAAATAATGTCAACAAGCCATTTTAGAATTACTGTAGGTTGGAGTTTGGTGTCATAAAATCGACCTCACTTTTTACCTAAAGTTGAATATTGTTTCTGTATGAGATGATGACAAGTCTACATCTTTAACAAAAATGGAAGATATTCAGAATTTTAGAAAGTCCTTAGTATGGGCCAAGCTCTAAAACTGCTGCATCATACATTTCCAATATTGCAATTAGCTTGCATCTTTAATTAGATCTTGATATATAGCTGAAATGATTGGTCAATTTTTACATTAGTCAAGCAATAGAAAAGTCATTTTGATAACTAATTAATCATTTAAGAACTGTTTTGAGCAATAATATTAAGAATTCCCCAGTTTCAGCTGCTACATTGAATTATTTGCTGCTTTTCTTTGTCACAGTAAACTGAAAATCTTTGCTTTGAGACTGTTGGATGAACATAAGTAATGGTATGACGTCACCTTGGGCTTTAGAAGATTACAAGATCAGTTTGTATTAATTTCTAGCATATAAAGACCAAAGCAAACTACCAAACATGAAATCTATAATCAACAGCAGTGGCACCATCAGGATTATTTTTCCAAACTTTTGAAAGTAATTTTCACAGACTAGTTAAACTGGTGAAACCTGAGACGAACTGATTTGTGTAAAATTCATGGAAAATCGACTGTTTTTTCTTCAGCATCCGTCAGTCATCCTCTGCTGCGAATGTGGAGACACACCGAAGGTGTGTGAAGGTGAGACACACGCAGAGGCAGAGCTTGTCTCTCTCTCTCTCTCTTTTTTTATTTTCTTATTGCTTCAGGGAGAGAGGGAGAAAGATGGGAGATCAAACAGCAGCCTGTGTTTGTTTTATCTTTTTAATGAACAAAGTGCCACACATTTCAATGCTTCGGAGTTCACTTCGAGGTCTGCACGCCAGTGGGGGAATTCAACCCGCAACCCTCCAGCTTCTGAGAGCGACTTGAACTAATGCTCTCTTTAAAACTAAGTCACTTGTGTGTGTGTGTGTGTGTGTGTGTGTGTGCGTGTGTGTGTGTTTGTGCGTGTGTGTGTGTTTGTGCATATGCCAAAGCCCTTGACTGCGCAGCAAAACACATCAAAGTGAAAGTCAAGTCTCGCTGTGTCCCCTCCTCACTTTGATGAATGGAGGCCTGGATGGATGAATAGATGGATGGAGAGAGGAATGAATGAATGACTGAAAGTACAGGGAGTTCAGGATGGATCGACGGATGAGGGGGTTGGTAGAATACGTGAGGTGGAAGTAGATGGATGAAAGGGTGGGTGAATGGGTTTGACCTTTCCATCACCCTCTTCAGAGACAGCCCTGTACGGTCACACTCTCTTTTTCTTTCTTTTAACATTTTCCCTCTTTGCTTTGCTTCTCTCTTCCTTTTACTCCTCACATCTCTTTTTTTTTACACTGCTTGAATAATATTTCTTTTCTACTACTCATTCTCTCCTGTCTCTTCTTCTCTCCACTCCTCCTCTTCTCTATTTACCTCCTTCTTACTTTTTCTGGCGGCTTGTGAGTGCGAACGTGTGTCTCGCCAACCTGTGTGTGTGCAAGCTTACTCCCAGAGAGTTCAAACACTCCTTGGATCCCTGGGGGGGAGTTCGGCAGTCGAGTCCTGCCGAGGGGCCAGCCAGGCCTGGGTCACCTCATTCCCCTGCTTTGTCTGTGGCCCCTGTGGGATAATAGGTTTGAGGATGGGTTGGGGAGGAAGACGAGGAGAAGAAAGATAAAAGAGGAAAAAAAAAGGTAATGGGAGGAGGACAATCATACATGAGCGGAAATGCAAATACACAAGATACACGCCCTAAGTTACTGTATTTAGTCATGCTTCAAACTCTTACTTTTATTCCCTCTGCTGCTTTTGTGTGCAGTTGTTAGTCATGCTCAACACTTTCAAAGTAGTCTTAGCTTCCCTTCTTGTTTTCCCTCAATCAACAGCAGCAGACAAACACTACCAGCATGACAAGCATACCCGATACAAGATGCACAAAAGGACACAGGTGCAATTTACCGGCATCTAAGCCTGTAACATGTTTTTGACTGGAAGTAGTAGTGTGTCAATGTCAAATTGTGTCAGTGTGTTCCTCTCACTTCACCCACGTGTAAAATGCACCTGTAAGTAGGCCTTACTGGGAATCGACCTCTGCAGGAGGATTGGTTTTGTACAAGTGTGACAAGAGTGACAGACATATTAAAGCAAATCTAGGATAGCGACAAAGAGTGAACCAGTCTGAGTCATGAAAGAGATGTTATTTCTCGAAGGAAACCCGGGCTGCAAGAAAATATATTATCAAAGCCTCACAGTGGTTCATCAGCAAGTGCCACTATGACTGCCAGTCATCGTGAACATGTCCTCGCTTGTTTTCACCTACTATAACAAAGAAACAGTTTAATTTGAGAGCAATTTTTTGATGTTCAGAAGTAGGACACATTTGTTTGGCTGAAAAAAAGGATACTAGATATCAAACAGACAAAGCTACTCATTTCCTTCCTTATTTCTGTCGAATTATGGCAATTTATACATGTTTATGAGATTATGACACGCAATATTAGTTCACAAAGAATACCCCTCAGGAGTTTGTTATCTGTTGTATAGGATGTGAGCTTCTGTCTCCATCACTACCGCATCACATTGCACACAGTCACATTATTTCTAACTTCCGCTCAAACGTTCTTGGCTTTTTTCTCCATCTCTCCGGTCTTCTCTCACCGTAGGCAGTAGCAGGAAATGGAGTGTGTGAAACAGGACGTGAGGGTAGCCATACTTGTTTGTTTTATACTGAATCCCCTCAGCCTGGCTGGAAACCAATGATGGGTGATAAAAATGGATGGAGACAGTAAGGTTAGGGACACAGACAGAGGCTGGTTTTCGCTCCATCTTTTTTTTTTTATGCTTGTGATGGCATTTCATATTAGAAAAGGTTAAAGGAAGTGGAAAATGTTGATGTAATGACCCAAACAATGGCAACATATTCATCCAAAGAGTCTGGATAAAAAACAAACTCAAGAAGAACATTAAACATAATGTTCTTAAAAAGACCTTTTTACACCTAATGTAATATTAGTCTTTATAATTAGTGGTTATTTTTAATGAAACATTGTCTTTTAACAGTACAGTACATGACTATTAATGTACTATTAATGATAATGACTCAGATCTCCACAAATGTCCCCAAAACTCCCCACTATGTCCATACTGTTCTCGAAGTTCCACATAGCCCGAAGCAAGTCAGTGGCAAGAAAAATGACACGCATTTAGTGGGTGTTGTACTGTAAATGTGAAATATACGGCATATTAAGGTAAGATGTTGTATGCTATTTGGACCAAAAGTAGATTTATGAATGTGTAAAATGTAACACATACTTCACACCATGAACTGTAACGTAGACTGGAACACCAACATAAATTTGATAATCATTCATGGAAGCGAATAAAGGCCAAAATTTCAATCACTCGAATAATGAAATTCAATCACAAATGGGAGTTTGAAGTTGCAATTTAAAGTTAGCAAGTTAGTTACAGTCAAATTTATTGTATATCAGTGAATATATTACTTTTAAAAATTCTGAAATTTTTAGTAAATGCTGTAATTTTTTAATTAATTGAATTTGAATTTAAATTCAAATAGAAAATTTGCATGTTCAATAGGAAGAGTCTACTGACACACTAACAGCATACATTACACAGCTTCGAATGACCTCAAAGGTACAATGACAATCACAATAACAATCACATAACCTGAGACATAAGTAAAATAAAAAATAAATAAAAATGTATATATTTTTTTAATTCAACTTGAATTTTTCTGTTTTAATTAAGTTTTGTAGTTTAGTAGTTGGTTGATAATAAGATCCAAATAATTAT
This sequence comes from Ctenopoma kingsleyae, assembly GCA_032353495.1. Lineage (NCBI taxonomy): Eukaryota > Metazoa > Chordata > Actinopteri > Anabantiformes > Anabantidae > Ctenopoma > Ctenopoma kingsleyae. The sequence continues at coordinate 15,225,640 of JAUBNQ010000004.1, read as the reverse complement.
GGCCTTCCTTTGCTTTCATAGAAAAACAATGGATATGTGTACATATACATATATATTTACATATACATGTATGTATTTCACACACAGGCACAAGTTCAGAATACAATTGTTACTATTTGTTAGTGAGATTTAGAATACAGTTCCCATACTTACTCACTGAGGGATTACAGTCTGTCATTCAGCACATTTCAATTTTCACTCTCTAGTTACCTTTCTTTCCTCCAACTCTGCCTTTTTTCCCCACCTCTCTCTCTTTCACCTCTGTCTCCCTCTTTCTATTTGCGTCTCTATTATTCTGACTCTGTGTCCCTCTGCTTCTCTCAGCCATCACTTTGTCTTCACCTGTCTAACAGTGTGCTGGTGATGACGTGAGTGCATCCACATCCAGCTCTGCTGCAACTGTGGTATACGGAGATACTATATAAAGATCACACTTATGTGAGATTGATTATTTTGAAAATACTGTGTGAGCAGTTTGCATCATACACAAGGTACAGTAATAAATGGCTTTCTATAAAGTCACAAAATGTAAGACATCATTTAGGCTTTGGGTGAATTTATTATGTGTGCAGCCATAAGAGGAATTGATTGTATTTAAAATGTGTTGAAGATATTCCCTGATGCACCTTTCAATTTAACTATCCAACGCTCTGCATTTATGTTCCCTCAGATGCACCCGTTTCCCTTTTAAAAACCGATGTGTTCAGTCAGACAGCTTGCAGATGCTATCCTTCCTTCCCTAAAGCTAAATGTGTCTCTACCAACATGTCTGGCGCTTTTTCATGTTCTCTCTTTTTTTTTTTCCTCCACTCAGATTACCCCTCATCTTCATCCTGCTAGCTAGATCTATCTTATCTCTCTTCTTCTTTCTTTCACACTGTGGTTAGTTTCCACTCTTCATCTGCTTCTCCGTCTTTCTTTCTGCCTCATTTCTTATTGAGCACCTTGGTTCAGCATTACAAGGTTTTCATTCTCTTTCTTCTTCTTTTGTGTTTTGGCTTGCTTGTCAATGTGAGTCAGTGCACAGTACATTCCTCTCTCTGTGTGTCTCTCTCTATCCATTCCTTTGTGTATACCTTCACCTCCCTGCCTTTGCTGTGGTAAAAATAGATGTTTGAGCATATCTTGAAGTCGTAGGGAAAAGCATGTCCTGAGATTTCCATATGATTGGTGGTGTTTTGGTGATTATAAGGACAACCCTACTCTAATTAAAGCTGCATTTCATATTGCATATAGATCTGTACCTTGTTATTTCTAGGGGTATGTAGTGCAGAGCTGTAGTGGCCAATACTGACTTAAAAACAAGTCCAAAGGTTTTTCTGGAGCCAATGCGTAAAGTTGAGTAGATAAAACTTGGGTCTCGATTTTTATCCAAGCCAGCAGCATAAACCTCAGTACATGATCAAATTTAAGTAGAACTGCTTAAGCACCAACACATACAGTACCACTGAGACTCCTCAATATTAGAGTAAAATTACTGGTTGTTCATTAAACCACTCACCAAGAGACTGTGAATCATAATTTGTGCAAGTGACAGGTATTTCAGAACCGCCAAGCATACTCCACATGCTGAATGAGCATGTGCATAGGCCTTTAAAGAAAGTGTTGCATGTCAAAGGTTTGGAGGTTCATGTCGTGTTTTATGTTCTCTCCAAAATCAGAAGAAGAGCATACCTGTAAGGACTAATAGTCTAAACATTGTGGGTTGGCTCTAGCTAAAGCCACTAATGTTAGCATGCTTAACTGGTTACTTACAGTAGCAACCTTGCACCATTTCCAAGACCTGGATTTAGCACAAGATTAACTAACTACATCATTTTCAGGGTTGCGGATGATTGGAAAAGCAAATTGAGGATTAATACATACTTTATTGGAGCTGGAGTAACACAGCTTCTGGATGCTACTGATTGCTGTATTAGAGCTTAGGGGAACAGACTGCGTCCTCATCATCAGCTCACTAAGTTGAAGTTAAGTAGCTAGCTGCAACCAAGAAAATCCACCTTTGCAGCTGATGTTTGAGCTGGCAAAATTAGTCGTCACTCACCTCTGCTCCTGTCTGAAATCATTCACCCCAGTGTTTCACTAATTATTGCTTTCTCACTCCCAGTTCATCACAATGGTCAACTATTTAAAGTAGGTTCACTCAACAAAAGAAAATGCTAAGTAATGAACTTTAATCAATACAAACAAAGGTAAAAACATGATGAAAACATTTTATTTCTGTTCTTTGTTTGTTTCATGTACTAATTTGGGCAGTGTTGCTCCACACAGTTCTGTTTCCCAAAAACACATATTTGCTGTTGCAGTTAGTTTCACATAGACACTAATTCTCATTAGACTGAAGGGATTTCTAGACAGACATTTCACACAACTGGCTTAGTTTTTCATTTTATGTGGTCCAACAGGGAAGGAGGCTTCTATGTAATTATACATGGATGAATGAAAAAGAATCTATATCTTTCCCACAACTAGTGAAATAACTGTGTTATTCAGTGTGTCATTTATAAATATGAAGATAATCATAGACAAATGGATAAACACACAGATGTGTGATGATACGTCACTGCATCTGTGCATTTCTCTTTATCCGTCTTTTTCTGTCCATCCATCTGTCCCAAGATGCCTTTGTTAACTGCTCATGTATGGGGGATATTGAGACAGGAAGTGCAACAAGGTTGTCCAAATATGGACATAGATGACTCTGCTCATTGGAGAAATATGCTGTCAATTCCCTCAACAGGAAATGTGCTGCCTACGCCTTCATAATGATCTGTGTGTGTGTGTGTGTGTGTGTGTGAGTGTATAGACTAGTACAGCTTAAATACAGATCAGTCGGTCAGTGTAAAAGGCAACATACAGTATGATCAATCATAAATCTGCACTGTACAATACGTGGATTGTTTACAGCAGTGTACTGTAAACAGTTGTGTAATGTATCATGTTAAAGCAGAAGAACATATAGTTTAACTAAACATATTAATTCCAAAAACATTTTCTCTTACATTTTTTCTTTGCTGTTTTCCATCTGGTAGACAAGCAAAACTAATGTAGTGGGTGGTGAGAACCCAATGTCAGGTTTTCATTTCTAATTACAGTTAATCGCTCTATTTTGTTTTGAAACTGCATGACTCCATATGATGTTTATGAATAATAATGAGAAACAGCATAACTCTACAAGCATCACTTAACATGTTCTGTTCACGCGTGTCCTATTTCATTCCCTGTTTATCTGGGTGCACCTAAGACTACCGTGCTTCTTTATGTAAGATAATGACGTGTCCATCATTACGCACATGTGTTGGGACTGAATTTTTAAATTTACAATTTAAAATGTATAAATTTACAATGTGTACTGTGAACATACAGTACAGTGAATGTACAGCCAAGCATATAACTTGTTTGTTCAATTTGAGAAAATAATGGCCATCATAGCAATTCAGAGCTAAACTCTTTGCCCCACCAATAAATAAATAAAAATAATATATACAAATTTAATAAATAATAATACATTTTAAAGAAATCAGCAAAGGTTTGTCATGTTTACATGAAAAATCAGAAGTGCCATAAATGTACACTTAAGTAGTGTAGTTACTGTAAGTAAACTTATGTAATTACACTAGTCTACATATGTTATCGATGCTATCTGTGTTCTTCTGTCCTTATTTGAAAGGAGAAGATGTATTGTAGGTTTTCTACCGTCAACATTATGTTAGTCAGAAATCCCTATGCAAAGCAGTATCTGTACATTCAGCACCATGGAGAGCTCTACTGTGCATTATTAGCAGCCTGCTCAGCCTCAGTTATGGCAGTCGTATATGACTGTGTAAGCAGCAGGATCAAAGATTTAGAATTGATACTCAGCCTCTTTGCACAGCATGGCTGCTGTAATACAATAGCAGTTACCTTAAACTCAAGCATCATGAAAATAACTGAATGCTATAACTTTATAATAGTCACAATATATTGTGTGCTTCTTTGCAAGCAGGTTCATACATCAATGACTATAACCTATTTGAGAGGAACAGAGTGTTTTTCAGCTCTGGTTCAATTCAATTCAGCTTTATATAGCGCCAATTCACAACAAAAGTCATCTCGAGGCACTTTACATTGTAAGGTTTAAGACCTTACAAAATATAAGTAAATACAGAATAATGTGGAAAACCCAACAGTCCCATTTGAGCAAGCACTAGGCGACAGTGGAGAGGAAAAACTCCCTCTAACGGAAGAAACCTCCAACAGAACCAGGCTCATGGTGGGCGGCCATCTGCCTCGACTGGTTGGGGTGAGTGGACAGAGGAGAGAGAAAAGAACAGCAGGTAACATAAAGACAACAACATGAAGCGGCTATCAAAACACTAGCTGGGTTGGTAGGGCCAGCAGCTGCTCACTGGAAATCATACAGCTCCAAAGCCAGGGATTCCTGTAGTGAGGCACAGAGAGAGGGGGACAAAGAGGAAGAAGCAGAACTACGGGAGAGAGAGAAGACACACAGTTAATGGCAGTATTGGCATATGAGTTCTAACTATAAGCTTTGTGAAAAAGAAAGGTCTTTAGCCTAATCTTAAAGGTAGAGAGGGTGTCTGCCTTCTGAACCTGAAGAGGGAGCTGGTTCCACAGGAGAGGAGCTTGATAGCCTCCAATTCTACATCTGGAAACTCTAGGAACCACAAGTAGACCAGCACTCTGAGAGTGAAGTGCTCTGCTGGGGCAGTATGGTTCTATGGTTACAGAGAGAGATGCATACAGCACAAATCTACACTACACTCATCATTGAAATATGACCCTCTCTTTAAAAATCTGGTTGCTTTGATCAACCAAAACAAAATGACTATTGACAGCATGTTAGTATTTTGAATATGAATGTATGAATATAAATCCCTCTCCAGTAATTATGGAGATAGCTGCTGATATTGAAATTGTTAATAATATACAGTATGTTCAAACAGGAATATTTCTAAAAAAAAAATTGAACATTCCTCACACACGCAAAAACACACATTCACAGTAACCAGTGAATAATTCTGTGACGGTGAAGTGACAAGTAGCTTTTGATGTATAAATTTAGATTAGTCACACTTCCTGGTATTACCAGGTGATCACACACAAACATTCAGGTATTTTTATTCAAGGGCTTATTCACATACACACACACAAACAAGCTGTATTTAGCCTACTTATTGTGTTGTCTATTTGTGTATTTACACACATGCAAATTAGCGTGCACACACACACACACACACAGTGGTGATCTGTATTTAACCTAGATACTAGTGATTAGCCAGAGGCTATAGCAATTTAGCACATGCCTACACACAAACACACTAGCACTCACACAGACACACTGAGGATGACATAAGAGTACTTGGATGCAATTAACTGAATTTATTCATTTATTTTGTTTTGCTCCTGATGCTGCAAAAGTCACACATTTGGCACCTGACCCAAACACAGAGAAAAACATACATGTACTGAAATAAAACACTATTCAGCAGAATTAGGGAGAATATAATGACAGAAATATCAAATATCATGCAAAGGAAGTCATTCTTTTCACTCGGTTTTATAAAAATCAATCAAATTGTGTTTTCTTGGGGAGCAAAATATCCAATTTGTATGCAAAACCTCCACCAAAAGCTCCCTGGGTTCCCAAAATCATTTAGTCTCAATTTAAAAGTGTAGCTTTAACTTTAACTTGGTTTTGATGAAACCACAGTTTTGAATCTGTGTTCCGCAGTGTTTCAAATGAAGCATTTGTGTTCATTAAAACTGATGAAGTAGTGAAACTAGTGAATAACAAACGTTCCACATTTTGATCTTCCTGAAGTTTGCTTTTGGCCCAACAAGCTGAAACACGTCCGTACCTGTGCTCACATGTAATAATGACTTATTGTACAGACAATCAACACTTGCTATTTATTATTATTATTACTGATAATAATAATAATGCATTTTCTTTATAAATGCCTTTCAAGACACCCTAGGTCATTTTACAAACATAACACAATAAAAAAGTACTTAAGAAAAATACATTAAAGCACTGGATGAGACAATAAAATCAACAAACAATATAAAATACAAAGTATTAAAAGAATAAAATCATAAAGTATATGCTAGGAGTCAATCTTACAGATATCTGGTGGAAGAGGGTCCCAAAACTGTGAGATGGATTTATCTTAAATAAGGCCCATAATGTATAAAATAAAAAAAGTTGAACGCTACATTCTTATTTATTATTTATTATATGATTTATTGTTTTGTTTTTTTAAATAACACTTGACATTTATTTGTTTATTTATTTTATTTACTACTTACCAAAAAACAAGCCAGATTTTCTAAAGTAATCTACATAAAATATTTTTGAGCTAAAACAGTGAAAATATTTAGCAATTTTTTCTTTTGCAGACATTTTTTGCATTGTTACATTTTATTGCAGTCCACTGTAATTTGATGAAGTGCCACATGTATTAACGCGCACTCACAGACACCTGGGAGCTGCCTACAGCTTCACTCTGCGGCTTTTAGCCACTGAGCTGCTTCAGTGGAGCAGGCAGGGCAGCTTAATAGTCTTGCTCAAGGGCTCTTTGGCCAAAGGTGTCCATGAACGAGAGTATATTGGATGCACACAATACATTATTGAATTTTACTTTTAAAAAGTTGTTTCCCGAGTCCATTTTGATGTACTATTTTCATTGCTGTGACAAGATGGGACACCGGGGAGCCAGGTAAACATTGAGAACAAGGTTTATGCAAGTTTAATATTTTCTCCACATACTGCATATAGAGCTGCTCTGTTACTAACCATGTATCTTGCTGTGATTCACTCTCAGGTCTAGTTCTTCTCTCTCTGTTTCTTCTCAGAATCAGAAGCAGCTATATTGGCCATGTATGCACACGTGCTTACAAGAAATTTCTATTCAGCTGATGGTGTCTTGCTGTGTGTCTCTTAAATAATCATTGTAATTTTCTTCACCTGACTTTTTTCTCAATACTGTATGTATTAACTTTGGAATTTGTGTGTGTGTGTGTGTTTGATTGTATGTAAGTCTGTGGTGGTGTGTAAATAATGAAAGAGTGTGCTCATGTTTGGATCCGTGTAAATTATTTAACCAAACCCACTCCCTCTCACAAATACACTGTGCGACACACTGTGCGACACACTGCTTGCACGGCACAGTTGTACCTTCTTCTGTCCCTCTCCTCTCTGTTCTCTTTCTTATTGAGTGCAGGGGTGGACGAGTAAATCTTTAAAACTTTAAAGATTTGAATAAACTTACATTTATTCAGAAGTTTCTCCAGGTACTCAAATGTTCCTCTAAAGTAAAACTAAAATCTCATTCAGACAGAATAAATAAATAAATATAGAAGTCAAGAAGAGGGTGAGGAAGACCAGGACTGTCTCCTAAAAATTACGCCCATATAGGACATCACAGCAGTGTGTTAGTGTCGGTGAAAGACTGTGGGCTGTATAATGGATAGAAATGTGACTGAAAACACAATCTTTTTTCTAACCCTATTACCCCAGTACTTCTCTTGCCTAAACCCAACCTCACAGGGGACTTTGGTGTGAAACTCAGGTCTCTGGCATGTCAGTCCTGCACAGTAAACGCCCACCATCCTCCACAACCACCTCCTTGCAAATCGCTTTGGGTTAATAAGTGAAGCGCATTATTCATTCATTTAAAAAAATATGTACGTTTCAGTACAACGTGACAATTACGTTCTACAAAAACAGGACACAAATACGCTCTGTAGAAAAACGTAATTGGGATTGCAGTTTTGTCCTATATGGATAATTGTTAGGAGACAGGGTTGGGAAGACAATGACGTCAGAAACTACAGATCAACTAAACCAGTTAAATTAAGTTAATTTGTGTGTGTGTATTGCTTAAGGCTCTCATTTACTCATTTAATCACGATTCATTTTACCTCAAATACCACATTATACAGATTAAAGAAAATATAAAATACAATGAAACAGTTATAGTTCCTCCTGCATGTTATGGAGAATTACTTACTATTTAATTTCATTTATTCTGCTTACAAGCCAACAATATGTTGCAAACAAATGAAAGACCCTCCCTCTTAATCCTCCAATGGAAGCATAACTGCACTATGTGCACACACTATTCATGCTACAATTAAAGATGTGTACATGAATATGTTCCACACATGTACACTACAATACATGGTGACTACTCTGGACAGTTGCAACAGTGTTACTGCTACTCTGTTTGTTATAGTGTATTTAACTGAACAACATGGAAAAAAAACAAAAAAAAAACAACAGAAAACGGTATGTGTCCTTTATGTGAACAGTATCATGGATGCGAGAAGAAACAGGACATATCTGCGTTGAGTCAGTCTCTGGGGTCACATATTTTTGGGCTGCATATGTTCATTTGTAGAGAGAGCCCCAACCTTCTCAAATTTATTGTATTGTATTTAACCCTAGCATAGAAGTGAAAAGCATGAGTTGGCAACATCATGAATGACTAGTTTAAACTCTGCCTTGTTTACTGTCCCATATTGGAATATAAGGAACAGACCTACATAGTTGATTGAGAAGTGCAGAAAAAAACATAACACTGGGAATGACTTCATTCAACTTCCTCAAACGTGTCTTTAAAACTAAAAATACACACAGCAGACTAAGTTGTTTTGTTTGATGTAAACCATTAACTAACATAGCCATGACTGTGTGCTGGAGCCTCCAGATGTTATGTTCTTATTGGTGCCACCAAAAAGCAATAAATGAACTAGATTTCTAATGGAGATGTGCTTAGGAGTGAAAATTACGTCACCAGGTCACCAACATGACAAGCCAACAAATCCAAGAAGTGTAAAGAAAGAAGATTTTTTTGAGTAGTGAGGGGAGAATAAAGTAGTTAATCCTGCACAGAAGAATTAATACCTCTTATTTTATAAAGGTTAGCTTCAGTCAGACATCACCACCACCACCACCTTTGGTGACAGGAATACTGTGATCATATTCACACTGTTAATGTCTTAATTTTTAGACGTTATTGGTAATCAGCCTTTCTATTGACGCTGCCACTGCTGAGTTCTGACTATTGACCGAGCTGCCAATATTATGTTCTTCCTCCCATGCTCTGGGGATTTAAGGTAAATGACTGTCCATTAATTTCAAAGTAATGACTATAAATTAGAAAATAATGGTGGTAATGAGCAAATGAGAAGAGGGCACCATAGCTGGGTTGCTTATTTTAGTGGTAATCCATTATTCCCATAATGCTGTAGCAAAGTAACTGCACAATAACAAGGAAGCACTAATTAGGCAGGATATTGTTGTCACCATTAGCCTTTAGCTGTGATAAATAACATGACGTGACAATCTTGTATTTCCCATGTAAATAACATGTCCACAGGCATAATTTTCACTGAGCGTGGGAAGAACAAGTCCCCCTTCCTTTATTACTGTATTTTCACAGTGCTTTATATGCTAAAGTTTCACCAATTTGACTTGCCTTCAAATTAGCAGTGGCTGGTGCAGGAGGTTTTTTCTTTTTTTGACCTGGGTTTTGGCTCTCAGGGCACTTGATAGGATTAGCTGCAGATGGGGAAGTAACTGTTTTCAAAAACATTTTAGTAAAATAAAATATATATGCATCTAAAAATATGCCGCAATTACACATCAGTCAAAGATAAGACAGTAAAAATGGACATGTTCATAGTAAAAATGGAAGTAGTATTCAAGTGTAATTTGGATCTAGAATGGTAAACTAAAACTGGTTTTAAATAGGGTTTGTGTATCAACCCCATACCTTGTGTTAGGAAGGCAAAGCAGCTGTGTTTATATAGAATATATAAAATTCAGAGTGTTTACATAGTGTAGAACCTCACGTAGAGGTCATACATTTTTAGCACGGCACTGTACACATCAGCATTTGACGTGATCACCTGTTCCTTTAAGACAGCACCGGTCTTCCTTAGGTTGTTCAAAGCATCTTGGAGAACTAGTCACAGTTCTGGAGTTAGGCTGTCTCAGTGTTTTCTGTCACTGACTCCTTGACGCTGAGATCAGGGCTTTATATGAGCCATGCTTCAGGATTCTCACTAAAGACATGACTCTGTATATCTGCAGGTCATTGTCTGCTGCAGAATGAATTCAGGCTCTATCCGACTCTAGTACAATTTACAAAAAAGCCTTAAGGGGGGGCTCTTATTACATCTAACATCTCCAGCAGAGATTTCTATTAAGTTTTGTGATGTTAGATGCAACCAAAAGACATAAAATTCCCTTCAAGCCACAAGCAGGCAGGTAATATGAATGAATTACACATTTAGTGATGAAGACTCTCGAAAATGAAGTAGTTTGACTCTAGTGCAACATTGTAAGGAGATATGTATTCCTACATGATTAGTAAAAAGGCATCACAAATTTTGAAATCTATCTTCTTTCAAGTGGAAATCGAGTTAGACAAAAACAAAACATTCAAGCAATTCACATTTGAGATAACACTCAGAACTGATGGGTCTGCTGGGGATTGTCTTTTATGCGTGTTAGCTGTTTGATTGCTTGTACACCAACACAGAAAAAAAAACAAAAAACTCAGTAGTTCAGATGCAAGAAGCACGGCGGTGGGCTGAGGAGCGGTTTCGGAAGACGAAACCGCTCCTCCTGTGAGAAATATCCGTTCAGTGAAATCTGCCACGCTCTGGTTCCCCAGCGAGAATTTAGCTGTTTTATTTATAATTGTTTGGAAGATGAAAGATGGCTGATTGTTGGTTATAATTTCAACTGCAATCAGTACCGTTTTTCTCGCACACTTCCCACTGCCTGTGCTCTAAAGTGCGCCTGTGCAGTACAGTAGAGTGAAGTAAGATGAGAGATGGATGGGCGCAGAGATGAGAGAGGCAGAGATTTATTCTTCCACATTGCTCTCTCACACTGGCTATTTTCAGACGCCCCACACACACACACACACACACACACAAACGCACGCATAAACCAACAATGTTTCATTACACGCTAATGCCATAATGTTTGCCATGACCTCCTACAATACTCTGCTCCACAGGCCAACCCCATTTAGTGATCTGCATATATACACACAAAAACAAGGTCTTTGTGTGTGTGTGTGCAGAGATGCACATGTGTGCAGTGCTGTGTGTGTATTCTTATGTAAGCACGCAGCCTCCTCTTGCCTCGAGGATGATGATGGAAAGTGTTTGTCATCCTGCCACCTCTGTGTAGCTCCCTCTCTCCTGCTCTCTTTCTTCATCCATTCAAAACAAATGTGATTTATTGACATAACAGAGACATATCCAGGGTAACATAACGGCGCTGACATACACAAATGGCTAATTAATTATGAATTTCAAATGCGTATCAGCTGTGATGCATGCTGTGGGTCTGTTATTTCAACAGTGTCACACAATGTCATATGTTAAGCTCCCCACACGGTTGCGCAGGATAGCGGACTGGAGGCGGGTAAATGATCCCACAGGCCGTCTGCAGACACTGCAGTGCCTCCACATGGCCACTAGGAGAGAAGAAGCCTGACTGTGACTGGATGAATGACAGAGTGTTGAGTCTGGATTAATGAACTTCTTTGAACTTCTTCTTTGAAGTTGACTTCAATGTGTATCAAATATGCTTTGATGCATTATTCAATATGTTTTTGTCTGATATTTCAATTGTATGTTTCTCTTCACTCTATTGCAGTCATGTTTTGTTGTCTTCATATGGCAGGACCACAGTGTTAACCAGCTCTTCTCTGATTGGTCCAGTCTGAGAAACAGATCACCACCACCTCAGTGATGAGTGTGTTTGTGTCTTTATATTTCCTGTTCTGCTTTGTGGTGCTCAGCTGCCAAAACCTTATGAAGAACAAACTTTTGTTTGACTTTTCCCTCAAGTCTTAAAATAAGCAGTTTGTCAGAACTGACTAATCACAAAAGAGGTATGTGATGGGACAGTTTACAACAGCAATAACTGAGGAAAAACTGCAGAAATGCAACAAATACAATCAACTGCCTGAGAAATACACCACAAAGCGGCATATGTTGAGTGGATGAATGTACTGACTAAAACCTGCAATTCATTGTATTTCTTTTAGCCCGTGGTGCATGTTTAGATAAAAAGCAACTGTATCCAGTGTACTTTATTAAAACAAAGTATGAAATAATAATGTGTAATATGCACTCTTGCAAATCTGTTATGTGGCAAACAGCTACAAGTAATGATTGGCTGCTGAATAGAGTAAAGCATTTAGTAGCTATGGAGCCAGAAGTTCTATTTGCCAGGTGCACAGAAATATGCACAACAAATGCTGTCATTGCTCCATAACGGTTGGATAGTGTATATAAATAAACAAGGGCTTGCCTGCAACTTCAACATATCGTTTTATAAGTTAATGGTGTCTGTGCTGGGTTCACATCTTGTTAGTGAACATAGTGGAGAGTTTAGACACACTATTTCTCCAGAGTTGGTGTAGGCCAAAACAGAGTAATTGTGATAGTGTGCTACTATTGTTATGGGTCTCTGTGTCTGGCATACTGTAGCACTTGATCCCCAAACAAGGACTCCTTATACTGTAATGTTGTGATGTTGCTCTGTGCTGCATTCCATCATGAAGGTTATTATATCACATTTCAAAAGTTAGCTAAAAATGTTTTGGACACTTGAATTGAGACATGTCTTCTCTTGTTGCTGTCTCTTTTACTGCCTCTGTCAGTCTACTGCTGTGTTTCACCCCATTACTGTCACTATCTGTCTCTCATATATTCCAATATAAAACAGCATGACCCAATTCAGATAGCTTAAATAAAATATTAATCGCCCCCTCTCTCTTCATGATTAATACGTTTTTACCCAAGAGAGCCCATTATAAAATTAAACCCCCTATGTAGTAGTCTTATAGTTATTTTTTTCTTCTTTTTAGTCATCTTAGTTTTGCCAACTTCTTTCAACACCAGTTCTTATATTTTGTCACTTTTTTCATGAATTTCACTGTTTCTTTACTTCAGCGGTTTGGCTTGAGAACTACACTGTATTCTGATTATAAAATTATTCAAACTGATTACTGCTATCAGCTCCTATGGTTTTGCTTAGTTCACTCACCCAGTTTGCTCCCCTGTGGATTTCAAACATCATCAAAATAGTGTTGAACACACATGTATGTGTATTTACATCCAGTCATTATTCTAACTGCTTGTCCTCTTAAGGGTCATCGGCGTGCTGGAGCCTATCCCAGCTGTCACTGGGCTAGAGGCGGAGTACAACCTGGACAGGTCACCAGTTTATCACAGGGCTGACATGTAGAGACAACAACCAACAATCATTTACACATATTTAGCAATTTAGAGTCACCAATTAACCCAACATAGATGTCTTTGGACGGTGGAAGCTGGAGTACCCAGAGAGAACTCACAGAGAAAGGCACCTGGCCAACCCATGGATTCCAACCTGGGTCCCTCTTTGTGTATTAGCAGAGGTCCAAATACTTGCTCCCCGACTCCCACAAAAACGGGGAAGTTCTTGATAGCCAAAATGTGCAAATGTAAGATTTGCACATTTTGCAATGAGAAATATAAATCCCCTTAAACCACCTATAAAAGCACTGAAAACCCTGTAAGTGGGAAACCTTCTCGCTATAGGTCTCATGCCCATTTAACATGTGAATGCATATAATCCCTCATTTTTTTCAGATTGGATGGCAGTGGAATTTCTCAAACCTAGAAGCCAAATTTGCTTTTCTGTATCTTTACCTAAGGTGGAGTGGTACACACAGACATCTATCTCTGTTCAGGCTACTGGGTTCCTTCTAGCTTGAAGTGGTGGAGTGGAGCCGGCCCTGTAAAGCTGCTCAGAAGCTTGGATATAGACATTGCACAGAGTCGTAGTAAAATCAAACAGCAGTGAAAGGTATGAATAACCAACTCAGCTTGCAACATGTAAACAGTATGGCATTAATAAATATGTAGCTTCACTATCTGCAGTGATTTTAGCATCAGTGGTTAATTTAACCCACAAGTATTAAGATTTGTGTTAATTTGTTGCTATTAATCGCAGGTAGTTTTTTCTTCATAACCCTAGAGAACTGAGTAGTGTACAGTAAATAAAAAATAAACTGCTAACAACCACAATTATTTATTTTGTGTACCATTGTAGGCAAAGAGTGCTGTGTTTGCTTTGTTTATCAAAATCAAATTTCAGTCTCTGCAAATTGAACTGTATTGCATACGGAAATGAATGGGAACAGCCTCTAAGGATGGAACCCAATCTAAACAATAGACTTCTGTGTGATACTGCCTAAGTTAAAATATCTTGACATTGGTGTGGGTGTGAATATGTGCGTACATGTGGGTGTTACTTGTGTAAGTGAGCCAGTGAGATGCACTATTGTAAAGTATATTTGGCAGATTTGGTCTCACTAGAGACTCTGGCATGATTGTTTAAATCAAAATGTATGCATGTGTTTATCTGTATGACAATACATGGCAGGATAGATTAATGGGATTATGTTTTGTTCAGACATGGAACGTATCTCACCCTCTTCTTTATGCTTCTGGCAATAAAATGTAGCTATGCGCTGTGGCAGTTTGGATGACAGAGTGAAATAAATGGTGTCATTTTATTAGCATCAAACACTGAGAGGAGCCTCTGAGAGGATGAAAACGCACTACAGTAAAGAAAAAACTGCTCTTGTGAATCAAAGAAGGCCCTTATTGTGTGTCATATTTTTCAGATGATCTATTCTGTGTTAGATATGAGGTAGAAAAAGACAAGAAAGCTTTGGCGACATTGTTATATTGTACAACCGACACCTCTTAAGGCATTTTCACACCTTTTTTTGGTTTGTTGTAGTCATTTTAAGCCTGGAGTGGTTTGTTTGGGTGTATGAGAGCTCTGTGATCACAATGAGACCTTGCTGAGAGGCAGGTTTGTTGGTTCATGACAACAAAACATGGGCCTCTGTTTGGATGGAAAGTGTGATTCGAATATTATGGGTTAAAAAAGCTAATTGGTTAGTTAATGAAACACTCCACAATTTTGTTATAGCACCTGATGTTTTGAAACTCAGTTGTGCAAAGTAGTATGCGTGTGTATGTAGCCGACTGAAAAAGTAGGCTGAATGTGTTCTGTGTTCTGGCAAATGTAACAAGTGGGGTGATTTGCTGCCTGTGTTTTCAGACAGACACAGCCAATGAATTGCTTGAACACTATTGTGTATATATTATTGGCCAATTTCCGTGAAAAAGTATGTGATCGGTGTATTCCAATCAATGCCTTTCATTGCCGATCACAAAAGCCAATCACCTGTAGCTCATATTTTGCATCCTGTAGAGGCCCTGTGTGCAGTGTAGTGTCCCCCTCCACCTTTCCTTCACACTGCACAGGCAAGCGCGGCGGCATGTCATAAACAAACATGTCTGCTGTGTGGAACTTTTACACTGTTTGTGAGAGTGATGTTAAGTTTGCATCCTGCAACACATGCGACAAAAAATACAGGGGAAGCTCATTAAAATTCTTCAACACAACAAATTTAATAAATTTAAAGAACAAACACTTGGCGGAGTATGGTGAGTTTTCAAGGCTCTGCTCCCTGCACACGTGTGGAGAGTGAGCGCTTATTCAGCGCTGCATCCAACATTGTGGACGAACACAGGAATAGACTCATGACTGAAAAAGCTGAGATGCTCCTCTTTATTAAAACAAATCTTCCCACAATGCTCATCAACAAGTCATAGGCATTTAGCATGTGTATATGTTGTTCAACCATAATAATTTAGCTGTCTTAATGTATTTAGCCATATTAATGTTGTTATTTTTATTTTGCATACGAAGCAACAGACCCATTATATTATTTCTTTTATAAATT
>JAUBNQ010000004.1:15143029-15154918 GCA_032353495.1 Ctenopoma kingsleyae | reverse complement strand
AGACATCACGAAAGCTTGAAAGGAGGTGGCGCTCCACAAATTCAGATGAATCTTGCTTAGCCTGGAAAGATAGTTTACTAACGTATAAAATAGCCCTCCGTAAAACTAGAACCACATATTATTCCACATTAATTGAGGTAAATAAGAACAACTCCAGGTTTCTTTTCAGCACTGTAGCCAGGCTGACAAAGAGTCATAGCTCTGTTGAACCTACGTTTCCCCTTATCTCTCAGCAGCGTTGACTTTATGAATTTCTTTACAAATAAAGTTATAACTACTGAAAAAATTGATCAGACCCTACCTACAAATTGACAAGGATGGACGCACTTGTCCAGCAGCTCTAGATTTATCTTACTTGGACTGCTTCCTTCCTGCAAATCAAGGAGAGTTTACTTCAATAATTAATTCATCTAAATCTTCTACATGTCGCTTAGACACCATCCCGACTAGACTGCTCAAAGAGGCTTTACCCTTGATCAGCACATCCATATTAGACCAGATTTCTCCAGGTATCCTCGGCCCTGGAGCTGTAGTTCCTGGTCCTGCCGACCTGCCCAGTGCCTTGTCTGCTGCTTGTTGTTATTGTCTTGATATCTGTTACCTGCTGTTGTTTTCTCTTTCCTCTGTCCACTCACCCCAACCGGTCGAGGCAGATGGCCGCCCATCCTAAGCCTGGTTCTGCTGGAGGTTTCTTCCTCTAGACTCTAGAGTCTAGAGTCTAGACGGAGTTTTTCCTCTCCACTGTTGCCTAGTGCTTGCTCAAGTGGGATTATTGGGTTTTCTACAATTTTCTTGTGTAAGGTCCTAAACCTTACACTGTAAAGTGCCTTGAGATTACTTATGTTGTGATTTGGCGCTATATACAAATAAAATTGAATGGAATTGAATTGAAATTAATGTTTACAGCCGAGCCTTGATTGGCTCTACAACATCCTGACAGCTGTGCCTCATTAGTTTCAGGCCTCTGCTGAATGTCCAGGAAATGTTGATGGAAACCTCAAGTTCTGTCAGAACTTGTCAGCTTTCCTTGATGCTCTACAAGTTGCTCCAACTCCTTAACAATTTTACCAATTTTAATCCAAATCTGTTGGTGTGGTGATGTAAAGGTACTTGTGTATTAATTTGGAGGAGTTGTTACTGAGGAAAGGGTGACAGATTCTTTGTTTCATCCCATTAATATTCTTCAGAGATTAAATACTGTATACTGTATGTTTAATGTTTTAAACCATACTTTACCCCAACTACTGCTGATGTTGTCATTCTCCCTGTTTTATACTGTTGGAATAACTTTCATTATTAAATAATTGCCTGTTGATAATCTTTTTGTCTGTCCATCAGTGTATTCCACTATATCATAACATTTTTTTTGTATTGCTGCTTATGTCCGCTGAGAGAAACTGAGATTTATGTTATATTTGTTGCCATCAGAGGCAATGTTTTACTATTGGATTTACAGTCCAACACACGATACCAAAAAAAATGTCTCTTGTCACCTGGGCTGATGTAGGGCAAACACACAGGATAAACCCCTTCATCATCCTGTCATCTGGTCCTTTGAGGTATGGGATGCAACCTCAAATGTTTTCTCTCAGAAGACTAAAGGACGTTTGGTAAGTGACTCTTACTGTGTCCACACCACAGTAAAACAGCACGGCAGGTCTTTGGACTGCATGAAAGTCCTGCCACAGCTAAACCTGCTATTGTATCTGCTAGATTCACCAGCCCCAAAACATACTGTATGTTACTATTGCAGTATTGATTTGTAGTTCTTGACACTAAGTGTCTACTTTAAACAAGTTTGCTTTTGAACAAGCACTACGCAAAGCAATAAATGTAACTGATAAATCTCATATGTCTTTCACCTCTGTGGTGACTCACTGTGCGTACAAAAGCAAAACCTTAACTGAGTTAGAAGACTTGGTAAAACAAAATTCAATACAGCAGATGAATTGTTGTGCTGCTCTGAACTCACACTGTCATTACAAGGCTTCTGTAGTTTGGGAAGAACATGACTACACCAGAAATCAGATATCACAGTTACATGCTGCTATTTTCATTTCAAAATATCAACATTTCAGTAAAATATAGATTAGTTTAAAACCTCTAAAAAAAAAAAAACTCTATCCAGTCAGTTACTGTACTCCATATTCAGTTAATTATTCATATCTAATTAAACTGTTAAAAGGTAAGAGTACATTTATTTTACTGACTCATTTGTAAAAAAAAAAACTGTTATTAGCCTTAAATTAATAACTTCTACCTAAAACAATGATGATTAATTTCCTCAAATTAATAACCTGATTCCCTTGAATTGCTAAATTGTGCCCTTAAGATAGAATTAAATCTCTCAAATTACTTTTGTCAATTTAATAACGCTGCAAAAGCTGAGTTACAGGTTGTTAGACCTGAAGCAGTTAGTCAGTCACAACGGAGAACTTATAACACAGCAGTCTAACAGCTGCATTTAATTTTCAATTCCAAAATTCAATTCCAATTATTCCAAAATATGGTCAAAATACATGACCTGACACCTGATCAGAATTTGAATTAATAATTGTTCAACTGGGAATATTTTAAATTTCACTTCAAATTAACATAATATACTTACAACCCATTATGCTAATTACATCAGGCTAAATGACATGTTGATGTGTTAGTTTTAACTACTAACTCTGAATACAATATTTCTCCATATCCTCTATACAGTAAAGCAGAGAACCTACATTTTATTGTCTCTTTAGTTTAAATCCTTTCTATGTTTCGTCTTATCTTGCCTGTTCAAAAACAGAGATAAGGGTGAAATTCTTCTCACTGCTTGGAGCTAATGGACAACAATCTCTGACCATTATGAGTTTTCAGTGTTTCACAGAAAGTCCAAAAAAATGTGGCCCTCAGAGGACTAATTATCTTCATAGACTGTAGTTTGAGTTTTGTCCAGATAGGTGATTGATCTACTTGCTAGATTTTTTACTTTTTAAATATTGTCCAGTTTCTTAACTTACATCCTTAATGCTTGATCACAAAAACTGGAACACAAATATATGTTAGCGTTGATGAATTTTCTGAACAACGCAAGTGATTTTACTTGAATCCCAAAACAGAACTTTCTGCTCATGCTGGATCACTAATTACTGCTCTCTATGGCTACACTATGATTTAATTACTTACATCAAATCACAGTCTACTAAAGCAATAAACCCTACCTCTGTGAAGATGATAATATTCTGTTTTTGTTCAGATGAGAGAGAGGTGTTGATTTAACTGATTATGATCATTATGGAGGCTGTCAAAATGTAATGCATTATGCAGAGAACTCTTTCTGCTATTAGCCAAGCCTCACTGATATAAATAGGGTGGACACAATAATAAAAACACCTCTCTGTATAATGCAATACATTTCAACTACAACCTCAGTTGTAATTTGTTTGTATACTGTTATATGTTGTGCTTTATGACCCTTATACATATTTGAGTGTTTCTGTGGATCTCTGTGTGTGGGTGGGTGACTCTGTGAAACAGGCTACAGGTGGATGTGATTTGATTTGTTGATGAGTGTGAAAAGGTGTAGGTTTTCTTGGAGCTGATTGGTTGCAGCCTCCAGACAGAAGTTTGAAACTCTGGCTCCTCCGAGCGCCTGTCAGTGATTCTCTTCACTCTTACAGTCCACCTGTGAGCACACTGTGATCTATTTTGTCCTGTAAATACTGGGGATAACGTTAGACAATTGTAAAAGAACTCTAATGAATTCAGTTTGTTTCAGTGGTTTCAGGCCAGTGTGAAGAGGGGAGTCACAATTCATGTTATGTCAGGGTTTCTCCTAAGTTGGAGTGTAACACAACAACAACTTCTATCTATATCTTCCAAACTTGTCTGTGCTGTATACAACAGCTGGAAAAAAACTCAAACCTGTCATGAAGGGATGATTTATAACGGGACTGTATTAGACGGTGTTGCCTTTAGGTAGGTGTACCTGATAAACTGACACCTGCAAATACTTTCAGTCTCATTTAGTTTGTGTCATTCTGAAGCAGCAGAACAAGATGTAGTGAACAAATGAGAGCTGAGATAAACGGGTAATCCTTGAGCAAAACATCCACCTTGGCTACATGAAGATATGAGAAAAAGAGCAACATCAGCTCATTGTGTACCTCATCAGCAAAAGAGAACTATGGGAAATAGCTGAGCACAGAGAGTAACAAAACCACACTTTAGCAACAGCAGTACGTGTTCCATGAAAACAGAAGAGAAAAGGCAACAAATAAGTATGTGTTCAAGGTATTAGTAACAATATGTTAAGGTACTAGAAGGGAGGAGAGAAAAGCACAAGAAAATTAAACGTTTTTTTTTTTTGTGAGGGCATATACCACTCTACATCTGAGCTCTGTATGTCGAATATTACAGAGAAAAGAAGTGATGATGGGATGATGTAAGACAAGAGAAGACAAATAAAGGGAAAAAGCCAGCACAAGTATTCCAGTCCATTGACCACAACTGACAATGTCCTCAATCAGTTGGGCAATATATGCTGGTCCAGCCCATTGTGCTGATCTCTAAAATGGTTTTTAAGCCAAGTAGGAAGGAAAAGAGAGAAATGGCAGAGAAAAGACATATCATTAAAGAGGGAAGAAAAAACATTAGTACTGAATAGAGCCCAGTCCCTTCCCAGAGTGCATTTCATTCCTCAACTCTGTTTACTCCTGGTATTCTAATGTGATCTATATCTGATCTGTATATTCTATCTCGGTGAGGGGAAAAATACACATAAATTTGAGTTGAAACTCGCACAGCAGAGTCTACGGTGGGAATGTGATGCATTCTGGGGAAACTTGTTTGCAAGTATCATCATGCAAGTATCATCCCCATCACCATGGGGAGATGCATTTTTGCAGGCTGAAATGTTATTAGTGTGGATGCAAACTGCAGGTAAAAAAAAGCATTCCTGCTGGTGTCATTGTTGTCATCATACATGTAGTCTTTAGTCTTTACCAGTCTGCCAGAATAACCAAAAACAATCTTTTTTTTTTCCATTCAGTTCTCTCATCATTGTCTGCAGCCATGCAGTGGTTTTACATGAATAGGTTTGCATATTGCACGTGAAAACTACGCCACTGCACACACCATTCATATGAAACTAATTTATACTGGCTACACAGTGATGAAATATAGCAAAAAGGTGCAGAAATTAAATTGTAGCAGATGAGTTTTCACAAATTACACGCCTGCATTGTCTTTCATATAATATTTTATCAAGACCACAATCTTTTCTAAAACCTTTTATCAAATGTTTTATCTGCCATAACCGTATAGAATTAGCCATGACCACTGTTACCTTATGATAAGGACTAGCTTTGAAATGCTGTCTTTTTGAAGATAAGATTTTTTAGCATTTGCACCCTTATTTGATAGTCTCAGTAAGGAGAGACCCAAAATATTAGAAAGGAGAGCAGCTATGACATGCAGCAAAGGTCCACAGTGAGACTCTAACATTGGATGTTGCAGTCACAAAAATCACAAAAGAGATTTTAAAGAAGGTAATAAGCAAATGTATGACCTGTCCAAGTATGTAAGTACTCTGACGTGAATCTAATAAAACAGCTCTGGGTTTTTATAAAGCAAAAGGAGCAAGAAACCTTCTTCAGCAAAGTGCAATTGAAAAGAACCATTTGTGAATTACAGAAAACCTCTGTATCTCACACTGATTTGTACATTACTGATGTCATTGATGGCCAAGAATATTTAAATCTTTTAGCAAAAGTAAAGGCAGACATACAAAATATTTAATAATAATAATTTAAAAGGATGGAAACTTACTGACTTTCTTTGGCTAAAACAATTAAATTATATAAAATGGACAAGATTTATAATTAACAATTACTGATATTTACCAAAGGTGTACTAAGCATCTGGCTGGATGTTTCCAATGGGATGGCAAAGAGATGACGTGTTTATCTCCGTGGTGTGCTACTGACTAAAGTATCTCATATTAAGCTGGTAGCCTCAAGCAGCTACAATGAGGTCTGGCAGGTTCACCTCTTTCCACCTCCACACCTCCAGGTTTTTTGTTTTTTTTTCCATTTTTCAACTCGCCGTCTTCAGTCCCAACCGAAAAATGATTCAAGTGACATCACTTGAAGGCATTTATCAGACTTCACACAGCTCCCTCTGGAGCCACAACAGACTTTATAAAACTTTTTCCAAATATGAGAACCTATAAACAGACTTTGATGTGCAAAAATCAGTCAAGTTCCTCTTTAAACAGAACCACAAAGACCTTAGTCATGCTTTAGTTGCTAGAAGCTAATGATTTAGAGACAAACTTTGACAGACATTTTACTGGCACTTTTCTATTAGTCTGTTAATCCATTAATCAAGTTCTTCATCATATAAAAATGAGATGCAGCCACAATGCAGACAGGTGTAAATGTAAAGCTATGAATAGCTTGCTCATCATCCATAGAGCTTATCCACATGCAGATCAAGTTTAATATCAGGTGTAAATTAAGTCTCTCTCCATCTTTGTCTTTTATCTCACCCTCCCCTGCGACTGGATTAGTGCTGAAGTGGACTCCTCATCTAAAGCTGCTTTTGCACCTCTGCATCAGCAGTGGCTGTTTTCATTCAACCGGGTCTTAAGATGATCTTTGTATTATTTAAACCTGATAACAAAAAGAAAAAGGGCAAATGCACAGAAGCAAATGATCCACAAAACAGCAGATGAGATGATATATTGATAGAGGCCAGTCTGTCTTTCACACTCACACTCCCATGTGATTTCCACTGATTTGAATCAAAAGTGTACTGATGTACAAAGGTAAACATCACAACACATACTGATTCTATGATAACTGAACAATACACGTTGTTTGTAACTGGATTTCTTCTAAGTGACTTTTAAATTTGACCGACAAATACAGGATGTAAATTTAGCTTAACGTTTGTAATTCACAATATTGTTTGATGTGAGAATCATCATCACAATAAGGATGGGAAGTTATTTAATTGTTTTTGAGAATACAATTGGGTTTTAAGATGGAAATACTTTCTACAAAATTTCAGAAATATTTCCTTAGAACTGCTAAAAATAACAATTCCACAATATGACATGTGACTTCTTTCTCATAGTAAGAACCCACTAAGACAAATATTGAATTGTGTTTTGATTCAATCTCACAGCTCTCATGCAAATGACTCTATGCAATAGTGGTGTTGCACACACAGAACTAGTCACCAACTCTGCAGCTTCACTAAGCTCCCAGCCCCTGTTTAGCTCTTTATTATTCTTTATTCTTGCTTTTTAGAATCCCAGCAAGGCTGAGTACTACTGTCACTCTGTCAGATGGTTGCGTTTTTCAGCAAAAATGTATGTTAAACACAATGTAAATTACATGCTCTGAAACAAGTAGAAGAACAAACTGATGTTGCTGGTGAATATAATGTAGTGGGGGCATTTAGGAGTTGGTAAAGATGAAACCAGGCTTCAATGAGCAGCAGATACTGGACTGCTGATATTTGCTAGCACATAGTTTATGAGTGATAATGTGTCAAAACTATGTGGTTGATATTGAAAACTCTCTCTCTTCTAGTGGCTATGAATATAGAAAAACAAGAATGTGACAACTGGAGAGATACCGAGGGAGAAATAGAAAGGTTTAGAATAAAAGGAAGATGATAGAAGATAAGTTATATACTTTGCCAACAGACTACATCGACCTCTGTCTGTGTTGCTTTCAGTCACATGTGACTTTCATCTGGATTAGTGCCAAAGGTGATTGACAGGCCACTAATCCAACTGAGGGGGGGTCAACCATGTCTGGATTTACCAATCGATAATTGGCCCATCAGCTCAAACCTTGGACTGTCCACCTTAAAGGGAAAATATACACAGGTGGCACATACAACACACACAAGTGTGGGCAGGGTCAGAACATGCAGTCATGGCATTTACAGTAGCTAATTGGATATTTGTGTGAGGGTCAAGTATGTGTATGTGTGTGTGTCTGTGTGTGATAAATAGGATGACGTGGACGGATGTGTGGGTAAATAAACATGTGGATGTGTAACTACTGTTGCGTGTGTGTGTGTGTGTGTGTGTGTGTGTGTCTCACATGGGCATCAATCACTGTCACATCTCAACTCAAATAAAATACCTACCTATACTGTGTGGTGGTCAGCATGAGGCTTTTAATTTGTCAGCCTTGTCACCATGACATTATGTGGAGGGGGGTTTATTTTGACGTCTCGATATATCAGGCAAACAGGCTTTTTATTTCTGCTTGTAAATGAACTATCTGACAGACCGAAATTAATGGTGTTTTGGCATTTTCTGTAACAAGTGAAGAGTTTAAAGTGTGGATGTGAATGTGAATATTTTAATGAAGGGAAGACAGTGATGTGGCTTCATGTTTGTCAGGCTGATAATAAGGTCAATATTTATTTTTTCTCTAAAATCTACTGGCTTCCATGTATCTAAAATATTTCTTTTAAAATTTACATTCATTATATTGCACATTATGTAATATACTGAATATTATGTTTAATGTTGTTTTACTTGTATATGACATCTGAAAAATAGATTTATACTTAACAAACCCAAATTATTATGGCAATATCAAATTCATCGTTGCACAACACTTCACGGCATGCCATCATACTGAGACAGTTTAGCAAGACTCAACTGGTTGTTAGCATTATATTATATGTAATATATTACATTATATTATGTAATGTAAACAAGCTCTTTTATAATTGTGTTTGTAACAAGGTAACAATGGCATCATTATAATGTCAAATGAAAACATAACATCGCTTACTATTACTTACATTTGTATCCAATAGATTAAAAAAAGTAATAGTTACATACCTAAGTTCACTATGGTGACCCTTTTAGACTTTTCAGTGGAAAAAACATAACATAAACACACTTTTCATCATTTTTGACACCAGAACTTTGTCAAAGACAAGTAGTTCTAGGAATATCGGAGTTGAATGGGTTAACCGAATAAAATGCATGGTTAGATAAGTTGTAATATAGATGTTGACCTGCGGTATGTTTTTGTATGTATGGTATAAAAAAATAATATAATGGAAAGTGACAAAATTGCCTATATATGCTTTATCAGTGCCATGTATCTGTTGGCCATGGATTAAAGGATAGGTTCTCTGTAATTGTTCGTTCTGTAACACTAGGAATAAGTGCCTTTCAGACACACACTTCTTTCCATTAATTGAACAGCATCAGAATGTGTCAGCTTCATGTCTCAATGAGCACCCTGGTCACTTTTCTATCTAAGTTGCAACTGGGGTCTTTCTAGTGCCATTTTCAGACATGCACTGGTACCCTGAACGTCTGTAAACATTAACCAGAGGAGCTGTATGTGACCGTGCTCCTTTGGGACATTATCCTACCAGCTCCCTAGAGCAAACTCTGGGTACTGTCCGATTGAGCCCTTGTGCGATTACAGCAGGATAATTGTCCTGAGAATTTGCAGTAAGTGAGTTGATCCACCCAGCACAACGAGAACCCATAAAACATGGCGAGTGAGTATTCACCATGCATTCTGGTGTTGTATCATGTTTCTAATCATGCAACTGGCTCTATATGCTGTAAACAAAACACTGATTTCCACAGTGTATTTTTTTAGGTCACATTGTGCCTCCTGCACATTTTACCCAGTGACCACTCTTAGCAGAAATCAAACAGCCTATTTCCCCATGGACAGTCACCTACATGTGTGAAAGACCTGCTCCGGACAATGTTTGGGCCTGATTCTCCAGACACTGTCCTGAGTTTATAAGTAAAGATGACTTAGGTTGAATCTAATTACAAATCAATCTAAATACAAATCACCACAGTGCCACAGTTTTGAACTACATGCGGTTGCATTAACGGAAAGGCTCATTAAGGCTCAACAAACTGACACTGTTACATATAGTGGGCTTTACAATTACCTTTTTTCACAGAGAATGGGAGAAATAGTCTCTCATCACATGGACAGTATCTTTTGCCTGCATTAACAGGATGAAAAACGATGAACCTGAAATTGTAGATCCTCAGAGTCTACCAAACGAGCTGACTGTGCTGGGGCCTATGGACACCTAATCAAAGCTCTGAAAGTACAGTGCTGTGCAAAAAGACAGTATGGACGAGTGTATGAATAAGTATAAGCCTATATGTCTTCATGCTCATCTTTCTATACCAGCAAATTGTGAAACACTGACAGGCCGTTCA
This sequence comes from Ctenopoma kingsleyae, assembly GCA_032353495.1. Lineage (NCBI taxonomy): Eukaryota > Metazoa > Chordata > Actinopteri > Anabantiformes > Anabantidae > Ctenopoma > Ctenopoma kingsleyae. Next base: position 15,144,690 of record JAUBNQ010000004.1, on the reverse strand, counting down.
TATTACGTGAGAGGTTTATACAGTAGGGTATGAATAATGAACTGAGATAACCAAGAACATGTCCAGGTCTGACATGTGGAAATGTATTAGCCTTGGTTTATAATAAAGTGGAGGCTGTTTTTACACAGAGGTGGAGAAAAAAGAATCAGCAGGTTTGAGGTAAGAAATCAGCCAGACCTGTGTCCTCTTTGGTACAAAAGTGTTGGAATCACTCTTTAGCTGCAGATATTGAGGTTTGTTGGTTCACGTTAACAGGTGCATGAGAGTCTTTAAAATGTTTACTTTAAACACTATGTGTTTACTTTACGAATTTAATCCTTTCTTTACTCCTGCGTTCTGTGCTTTGGCAATCTCAGGCTACCAGTGATACTCTCCTCTGCAGGGTTATAGAGTCCACCATGTGTGAATATGAAAAATAATTTTATTATTACAAACTGTTATGTCAATTTCAGATGTTGGATTCCTCCAGTTATTCTTTTATGCAAATTATATAAATAATGAATTCAATAGGATCCAGCTGTTATTTCAGTGTTTGAGATACATATTAAATTAACATTTACTATTGGTACGTAAATGTGCAAGCACTGTATCAGCTCAGACTTGGTATCAGCAGATTCCTGGTAGTAAATGAGTTGGATTGGGGCCAAAAAAAAAAAACTTTATTGGGAAATCCATAAAGAATACATATTAAAAAATCAAATAATACATTTCTATTTCATGCTGTCATACATCTCAGATCATTGTTGTTTCTTTGGCATTTTTAACATCATCATCATAGAAACAACAGCTTGCAAAGCTTCAAAATTCTTAATCAGTGCGACTTCATAGAAATCTCCCATCACGGCATGACTCACCCCTCCTACCAAATACATATTCAATTATTAATACACAATGTGTCAAGCTTCATTTTTAGCTTAGTTTGTCCAATAGGGAGGTAAAGAAACAAGTGAGTTAGGAGAACAACAGAGGAAATGGAAAATGTGTCGAAGCAAGACAGAGGAAGTCAAAAAAGGAAGAGAACGAAGACAGACTGACACAATCAAAAAGCTAATATAAGTGACAGTATTTTGCTCTGTCTCCAAACTGAATTGGACTTCAACCCCATGCAGTCTGTTCCCAGAGGAGGGAAATTAACAATCTGTCTGTTCGTTTAGTGACTCCTCATTTCCTGACGCCTCCCAGTGCCTGCCAGGAATTTTAACAAGGACCAGACATGACAGTGAGAGACAGGAAAACGGAACGGGAGCAGGAGAGATGCTGCATTCATTCCATAAGGGAAAACTGGTAGCTTCCGTATTGAGATGAAGGTCAGCTTCAGTTTACTGGGAACTGTGAGACTAAGTAAATCGAAGTAATGATTAATTGCAGATAAAAATGATAACAGCATGGCCCCTTGAATCACTCACCTAGAGAATGAGTTAAAAGCTTCATTACACAGGTTCTTTCAGCTGCTCCTAAAGACGGTAGTATTCACAAATGTTGACAAGTTTATTATAAATGACAGTGGGCAAACTGGGTTTGTCTGTAAAGTCATTTATGAATATTGGTCACAAGTTGCTGATTTTTTGTTGTTATTTGGGCCTGTTCCCAATCTCCTGACTTCACTGTACCTGTGCAAGACTAACTAATTTGTCCTGAATTAGGATCCGACCACAACCATG
>JAUBNQ010000004.1:15100478-15110802 GCA_032353495.1 Ctenopoma kingsleyae | reverse complement strand
TAACAGGTCTCTGAGAGCCAGAATTCTTGCTGATTGCCAGGTGTTCAAATACTTATGTGCAGCAGTGCAATACAAATTAATTCTTTAAAAATCATACAATGTGATTTCCTGAATTTTTTTTACCCCCTATGATTTCTAAGTGGGACAACTTGCAACATCTCAGGGTGTTCAAATACTTATGTTCCTATATTTGTAGAAAACCCAACAGTCCCACTTGAGCAGCACTAGGCAGCAGTGGAGAGGAAAAACTCCCTTTAGCGGAAGAAACCTCCAGCAGAACCGGGCTCAGGGTGGGTGGTCATCTGCCTCGACCGGTTGGGGTGAGTGGAAAGAGGAGAGAGAAAACAACAGCAGGCTACAGAGATCAAAACAACAACAAGGAGCAGCAGACGAGGCACCGGACAGGTTGGTAGGACCATGTGCAGGAGGTCACACAGCTGTTATGCAATTACTTTTTAAAGAATTTTAGAGATAAAGGGCAGATTGGGGTATCGGTCTATAATTGGCTAAAACCCCTGGATGGAGTAGGTTTCTTGAGTAGAGGTTTTACTACAGCTACCTTAAAAGCCTGTGCTACATAGCCTGTTAATAGAGAGATTTATCTGGTCTAATATGGACGTGCTGATCAAAGGTAAAACATCTTTGAGCAGTCTAGTCGAGATGGGGTCTAAGCGACATGTAGTAGATTTAGATGAATTAATTACTGAAATTAAGTCTGCATGATCTACAGGAAAGAAGCAGTCGTAAGAAGTAAGACAAATCTAGAGCTGTTGGACAAGTAAGTCCATCCATGTCAATTGCAGGGAGGATCTGACCATTTTTTTCTCTAATAGTTATAATTTTATTTGTAAAGAATTAGTTTAATGAAAATTAAACATAAAAAATACATTACATTTTTTTGTCTGTTCTTTCTTCATTAGAAAACATGATTTATTCTCAATACGTTACCACTATTTGAATACAAGTTTGTCAGTGGCTGATGTGACTCCTGCACATCGCATACATACCCAAACACAGTCCTTTAAAACCTTAGCTGGGTCAAATAGGCAGCAATTCTTAATTAGAATGGAGAATAGAAAGAAAGAAGTAAACACACACTCAAGCCCTCACACATGCATACAAAACAAATCAGAAACACATACATATACACAGAAGTGATGAACAGATGTTGGTTGGAAACACACTGGAGGGAAGAAAGAGTAAAAATCACTGGATTAGGGGAAGAGAGAGAGAGCTGAACAAATCAAGAGAGACAGATGGGGGGAGGGAGGGAGGTGTGAGCTATAAAAAACACTGCCCACACCACAGGAAGTCACAAAGCTAACCCACACACTAATGAGGGTCCATGTTAATTCAGGCTAGTAATTAATCAGCCCTGCTGCTAAATAATCCAATCCAAACCTCTGTATCAATCTGTCATAATATTAGCTAGACAATCACACACACACACACACACACACACACACACACACTTTTTACATACATACGTATACACAAGCACTTATGTTGACCTGCAGCAACAAAGAAGCTTCAAGTAGTTGTTAGTCTGCAACACACACCAACAACTTAAAGTGTTCACACAAGACAGCATTTTGTAGACTTTCATTCAGTCATTCCCAATACTTAGTCCTTGTATAATGAAAGTATTGATCACAGGCACGACAATGAACTCTGATAAGGCTCTGATCCGCATCTCTGGTGATGAAGCCCTCTACTTGCTGTACTTATTATGGCAGGAGCAACGGAGGGTGACTTTATAGAGCAACAAAGTGAGGAGGTGGTTTGTATGGATTGAGAAACACTGGGAATTCATCTCACCTGTTCTCCACTCTTCAAACGCAGGTCTGCCGGCCCTTCTCCCCTGCCAGATTGTCTGCCTACCTGACTTCAGTACATGGTTAAACATGGGTTTTTAGACTGTCATAAGCATCTACAGGAGAGACACACACAAAAACATAACAATTAGTTTATCTAATACTTTAAGATGAAGTACTACGGATGGGACTTTCTTGAAGCATTGAAGATGTTCATCGAATTGGTTCAATTGGTTCACAAAGCTTTGACGCTTCATTTGCTCTACTTAGTAGAGATGGCCAGATGAAGTTTCTTGAAACCTAGAAGCCAAAAAGGCAAATTTCTTGAGGTATCATGTGCACAGAAAAACATTTGCTGGTCCAAGACTGTCAGACAGACACGTGTGATGTGGAACGAGAAATAAATTCATTTTCATTTAGCTATGCATTTTTTTTCTTGTGACCACAAGATAATAACCCACTCAGACCACGTATTTTTGTCTCCTCTTATTAACGTGCTTGTTCTTGTTTGTGAACGGTGTGCATAAGACACAGGTATCCAAACTTTTTTAAAAGACAGATTCCTAGGAGCCAATGGTCCCTTCAGACATTTTTAATGGTAAACGTTACATACAAATGCACTGTTTTATAACAATTTCATTTTCACTGTCACATCTATCATTTTTAAATGATAAATGAATGAAAAGCTTCAATGTAACCAAATCTAACCTACACAGGCCTGAACAAATGAAAAAATCAAATCTCAAAATACTTCAAATATGTGTCTATCAGGGATGTGAACCTGGAATCTGGTTACAACTTTGAACATGCCTGTCATGAGTTAATTGGCCAATATATTGCAATCGATGTTCTGTAGTAGTAGTACAAATATCAGAGTGAATCTTATTGTTTGCATCAATGAAAAAGTCATATACAGTAATAATGACAGGGGGACAATTATGTGTTTAAACAATGGAAGTTTTAACAAGGAAGACGAATGTGAATGTGATCTTAAAGCTCTAATACTAACTCCTAATTGTGAGGAGATACTTTGCGCATCATATGTGTCAGTACATCGTCCCAAAGTTCGAATCACTTTCTGAACCGCTACGTGCAGCAAGGCTTCAAACATCATTCATGGCCTCACTCAACATAAACGACACAAGCATCGATACCATAATTCCTGGATTTCTCGACAAACGCTTCGAAGCATTGGCACAGTACGACCCATAACTAACTCCAACCCAGAAGGTATACCTATAAGTTATACCTATAGTCACTCCTATAAGTTGTTTGCCAATCGCCATTAAACTTCAGAAGAAGACTTGAGTACAGCTACTCTCCAGCATTTTTACTTTGGACCAGACCTTCGTGTATGAACCTGTTTTTCGACCTGTCCCTGCATTCAGCTTCTGACCCTCTCTGGTTTCTCAGCCCCTTTTCTCCTCTCAGCTCTGCATTTGGATCTTGGATTGTTAACTCTGTTTGGACTTTAGACCTGCCTACCTGTGTGCTTCTCTGGCTTGGATCTGTCTCTTTATATTCTGGATATTCTCCCTCCTCACTGGACCTTTTTCTGACCCTGTTCTGTCTTTGGATTGTGGATTGTAGATATCAGACTGGATTATTGGTTTTGACCCCTGCTATGATTACACACCTGCCTCCAGCTCCAGCCCACTTACCTCTGCTCCTGATACCTCTCTTCTCCTATACATACAACTTACTTGTCACGTTTTGTGATTTTGGTGTTAAAGTTCTTATTTTTTTATTATTGTTAATCATTTTTGCCACAGCCCTTCACTACTTTACTATTATGTGATGCAGCATGCATCCCACTGAATCTAACACAGTGTATGCAGAGAGCAGAAAATGACAGTATACTCAGTAATGCCAAAACAGTAATTACAGGATGTCAGGGTTTCACAATTAATACAATAATGATAATAATCTCTATGTATAATAATAAAATCCATAGGTCAATAGGATTTCACTGAGTAAGAAAAGAAGGTGTGTAATTTTAATATTGATAAGTATCACCTTCATTATATTCCTTTTCACCATGTGCAGTGTTGCTATGTGCAGCTTCAAAATGCTGCAACAGAGTTTCAATGTGATGAAGCCTCCACCTAACATAACACAATTGATTGGGTGGTAAATTGGCAAATTCTTAGAGGGGAGAAGGTAAAACTCTATTTACAGATGCCAGCCATTATTAGAAATAGACTAGAAAGTTTGTTTCATTTGATATCTAGACTTTTAAGAAGCTTACAAACTTAGAAAAACAGACATGCTACAGAAAACTCACGGGAAACTTCTTGAAAGCTTTACCGTGCTGCACTATGTTACTGATGAGTCAATGAAAGGTCCCGGCACAGTGGGATACAGATACACTGACTTTTTTTTTCATAACTTGTGTATATGCTGGTTCATTTATGGGTCAAATGAGTATAGTGTACAATTTGTAAAACAGAATTTTTAAAATAATTGTTGTTGTGACACAGCATGCTTCAGAGCTGGTTATATTATGCAGGTGTTTGAGGCAGGTTAGGATACACTGCAGCAAAATCCTAAAACACCTAAGGTTGAATTTAATTGGCTACCGATGTGACAAAAATAAATGCCTGAGACGGTTTCAGGCAGTACTGAAAATTTTCAGGGAAAATCCTGTGAGAGATGCTAATGATTCATTTTGCACTTTATGAAAGTTTTCAAAACATTCCTGTGACAATGTAATAACATGAGTCACAATTAATTTTTAGATGGAAAATTCAGTGCAAATTCAGAATGGCAAATCAAATTGAGAGGAGCTGCTAACAACAACACTTGTGTATATTATTATTGTATTAATTATAATACAGCTTTAATAATTTTTCCTGGGGCTCAATAAATTGGGGCTGAATAATAAAATAAAAAAAATGCAGACTGGGACAGTAAATTACCAATATTTTATTATATACCAACAAAAGTGCATTTTATCAAAGCACTTGACGTGCTACAGTAGAGCTACCATTATATTTAAAATACTGCATGTAAATATACTTCAGATGTCTTCACTTCAGTTAGTACACTTTTATCCGGTAGGCTTTTATCAGGCTGACAAACTCTCAAGTCCAGAGTCCCATGTGAGGTTAGGTTTAGGCAAAAAAAGCCTAAAAAGCAAACTTGAATCTTCTTGTTCAGCCAATTAGGATAACCCCGTAAGGCTTACATAGAAATTCTTGCTTCAATGCTATGAATTTCTACCTCCTACAAACGCTGATATTCTTGTTGACTAAATATATAATTATTCCTTCAATGGCATGTATTCCTAGATTCACCAAACATAAATATTTGTGTTGAATAAACATACATTTTATCTTTGCATATCAAGTAAAATTTGTGCTACTGTACATGGATACTGAAAACAATTCCAATTCCAAACAATTCCATTTAACAGTGAACACGGGTTAAGCGCCTCAAATAAAACATTTTTTTTAAAGAAGATGTCTTGTCGCATTACAGTATCCTAAAATGCACAAAATGTTTTTGTCAGAACACAGTTACAGAGTGTACTGGGTCCTTTTAACCTGTACACTGAAATTCAACAACAATATCTTTCCAGACATCTTGGTTTGGTTACTCAAGATAACACACAGACCTTGTGAGAAGTTTCTTGTAGAAACTATGGGGTAGAAAATTTTTATGACATGAAACTCAAAACAAGATAGTGCTTATCATGGGTAACTGGCCATAATTTATGTTAAGAGACATTGCTGATACTGCTGCAGCTGAAATTCTTTGGAAGAATTTCCCCTTCAAGTAACATTTAAAGCCAAAAAATAAAATAAAAAATGTTTTAGTGTTGAAATCAATACTAGGCTTACTGAACACGTATATTGTGATATATATTGTAACATGTAAGTTTACAGTTGAATAAGAACTTATTCCAGAGATTAAATGATAACATTAGTCAAATTATTGACCTACTGGGTATAACATTTGACTATTATTGAACACATACATTAAAGTTTTACTTAGCAATAATAAAATCAAAAAAGTTGTAACAATCTCTTGGTAAGTGGCATATATTTATCTACTTCACAGGCAAAGAGGATTGACTGATTATTTTTACAGGAGATTTAACCACAGTGCACTAGAACAGGCTACAGAACATAGCTTAAAGCCATATCTGGCTTTCCCACTAAAAGTCACAGCAAAAGCTTTGTTTTCAGAGATCTTGTGCGCTGTGAGCTTTGAGAGCCACCAAGCTCGAAAAAGATGGTCTGAATTGCTTCAAATGTATACCTCATTTGCTTTGGATAATTAATGTTCAGGGCATACAGGAGGCCAAAGAGGTATACCACGGCAGTAGCAAGGTCTGGAATATCATGCAGCATGATGTCTCCTTCCAACACAACTGTCTGGTCTCGCACACGCATGCTGGCTTCATCATCTTGTAGGATGGTGAGGATGGCAACAGACACACCTTGCAGAACGAGTTCCAAAATATCAGAGTACTGTGGACAAACAACAGATGCATTATTGAGAGCCAAGCAAAAAAATGAAGAAAAAAATTTATTTTAAAAATTTATTTCTATTTATTTTTAACCTAAATTTTTGTACCAAGCTACTGACATGCCATTCAAATTTTGTAGGTTTTAACCAGAAAAATAATTTTTTTTAATCAATGACTGTAGTTATGACACACCCATCAACCCTGTAATGAGGTTTATACAAAAGTATTTTCTAGTAAAGAACACCAGCCAACAATAGCCAGCAGTTTCCCTTAAGCAGGAAAAAATGGAGTAGGGTTAAAGTCATAAAAAGGAAAACGTCACTCACCTGTTCATCAAATTTATCCAGGAGGTCTTCCATCTCTTAACCAAAAGCTCCATTCTTAGGCCGGTACAGTTTCAGCAGGCCGGGTACAAATTTGTCAAGGATGTATTGAAAGTCCCGAGGAGGTCTTTGCTTGTGATCCGACAAAATTCTTCAGATATCTCAACAAGACAATCAACAAAATATTGTTATTTATTCATTACAACAATGTCAGGATTTCTCTGCATTGAAAATTCATTAGCATTCATTAGCATTAGCATTCTTACCTCCTCAGAGGAAAACAGTGCAGGCCATCTCTCCTGGACCTCAGATACCATAGGCTGACCCTCTCTCCTCCTGAGGGAAAATGTCAGCTCCATCTTCTGAGATATTAATGTCATGTTCTTTTTCTTCTTTTTCATTTCATTGACTAGAGAAACTCTTTCCTCTTCAAGAGTACAGTCATCATGGCGTTGTGGATAATCTGGCATATGATTGACCTCTCCACATTTGGGCTTCTTCAGGGTGAATAGATAGTATAGAATAGAATAGAATAGTCATTTTCATCTCCCCCTTTTCTTTTCCGGTTTACATTAACCTCATTGCATCCAGCCTGATGAAGCTTTGATCTATAGTTTCCAAGTTTGTACTTGATACTTGTCTTCCATCCCTCATAGCCTGTGATGCCACCAGGCTCCTTCAGGCATGGATGCTTAAGAACCAGTGCAGCGGCAACTGATTCAAGCTCATCTTTCTCTGGGTAGCTTTTAATTTCAAAAAATGTCTGTGCAATTTCATCCAATATCTCCATCTTCATGTCTCTTGTCAGTGGAAGGGTCTTCTTTGACTTTTCATACATCTCATTGGCCTTACACAATTTTAGTTCATCATATGTGAACTTCGGAATAGGAAATGAAGAGGGCCAATCTTCTACATGCCTTAAATTTAACTGAATAGAATTGGTCCAACTAGGCCTCAAATCTTCAGAGTGAACACTAAGTGTGTCCAGAGAGGAGATTGAAACAGTGGATTGTTTAAGAGGAGATGAATCAGAGTTACACAATATATGCAGAACTGCACGCTGAGCTGGTAATTCAGACATTTCTGTCAAGTTGCATAATGCATTTCCGAACTCTGGATCCTCAAACTGTAACAAGAAATCACCTTGAAGTTCAAGTCTCTCTTTAAGTACATCAATCAATTGCTCCACAGATGTTGGTACTTCAGGAAGCTGGATTCACCGGGCTTCTCTGGAGGAATGAACCACCCGAAGTAACAAAGTCTGAAAAGAGGGGAGACTGAAAGATTTGGGGAAAACAAAGAAGAAGACATCCCGAGTCTATACTGTAAAACTATACGTCCTTTCAGACAAAACTAATGCTTTGTGAAAAGAGGGAAAGAGAGAGAAGAGAAGAAAGTAAGAGGAGAGAAGTGACAGAGGGAGGGAGAGAAAGATAATAGGAACCAGAATGAAAAGAGGAAGGACAGAGGAGGATGACAGATAAATGATATGATGAATGATGATAAAAGAGGAGGGGGGGATGGGGGGGGTGGGGTGGATAAAGACCATAAATGTCCTTGGGGTCACAAACAGCTTTCCACAAACTGTGTATGCTGCTAGAGGGTGGTAATCCGCCAGCACATCTGGATCCAGAACAAGAAGGTCTGCACAGGTGTCTTCAACAAGTTCATAGGACCTTAAATATTCAAATTACAAATTAATTTCACTTCTTCTGCATTGACAAGTATGGTTGCAATCTTTCTGAATTCTGGAAGTCTACTATACTGCCCAGCAGATAAACACACTGTCTAGATGTGGGTACCTCCCCTGTATTTTACACTGGAGCGATGGATTCAATTCCGAAACCCTGACCACTTTCACATTTTCAACATACAGTTTTGGCTTGAAAAGGTTCTGACCATCCAAATGGTATGCCAACATATGCTGGTGTTTTAAGGAGAGAGTGAACAGCACATTTTTCCAATTGTGAGTGTCATGGACCACCTTTTTAAAGAAGCCATGTTTCGCTTTGAATCTAATTGTTCACAATTCCAAAAATGGCCCATAGCAGCGAATAAGATGTGGGTAGTGCTCAATGAAGTGGTGTTTCGGCCTCAGTCTGAACTCTGGAAACGTACTGGTGAGCAACTTACAATGATCCAGTAGTTTGCAAGATAAATAACACAGTGCTTCCTCAGAGAGCCTGTTTGACACAATAATGTCAACAATTTCCTTAAGGTCCATTAAAATCTTCCAAGCAGGCTCCAGTTCTGGTATCTCGTATTATCCTCAAAAAAGGAAGTAAATGTAGCAGTGTCCAATTCTCATGTCCATTGCCAGCAACTGTTCCTTTTTCAGAGCTTGCTTTTGGGATTTTTTTAGGCTTTGTTTACTTTGTCTGAATACTGATATGGAAATGAGTTTATGTATTAATTTAATGCATCAAATGTAATGAAGCCTTTTGAGATCAGATTTTTCAAACATAAGGACAATTCCACAGGGATGACTCCTTCAAAAAGGTCATGCAAAACATCTGGAGAGAATCCAGTTATTGGATGAAAGAACAAGAGATGTTTCCCCAGTATAAGGGATGCTCCTATTGATTGGCCACCGATCAGTATCGGCTGATTTCCGAGAAAAAGTATGTGATCGGCGATCAGTGCCTTTCATTGCCGATCACAAAAGCCGATCACCTATAGCTCATATTTTGCAGCCTGCAGAGGTCCTGTGTGCTGTGTAGCGTCCCCCTCCCCCTTTCCTTCACACTGCGCAGGCACGGGGCAGCAAATGATAAACAAACAGGTCTGCCATGTGGAACTTTTACACTGTCTGTGAGAGTGATGTAAAGTTGCATCCTGCAACACATGCAACCAAAAAATACCTCAGTATCGGTGATCGGCACTCATTGGTGGTCAGTATCAGAATCGGCAGCAAAAAACCTGATTGGAGGATCCCTACCCAGTACACATTCGCTTTTTACCTGATTTACACTTTGGAGGTTGTCCTTCTGCCTAAGCTCTTCCAGAAATATATTATGTTGATCAACACCCCTCAACTGAAAATCATTAACTTCAGTGGTTGCAATTTCCCGACTAATCAAACAAAACCGACAGAACTTGTCAACAGTAAAACTTTCATGAACTATGACCATGTGCACCAAGGTTATCAGCACATACACAATACACAGTGCCCTTTACAAGCCCAAAACTTGAACAAAAACTCCCTCTTGTTCTAGACACCTTATGTCTTTAAGCAATGGCTCAAAAAACTTTTCATAACCATACTGTTTGACATCCACACTTTTACCCAAGAGAGCTAGCTCAATTGAAGTGAGACTCGATCGGAACCTGGCTGGCAAATTTAGTACTACCCAATATACTGCAGTAATCTTATGAAGTTTTTTAGAGGTGCCCAGTGGGTTACAAACTTCAAATTCATCAATATATAACGCCAAACTCATACATATGTTTTGCTATCCCAGTAGCTGATTGTTCTTGTAATACTTGCCATCTTGAAAAGAATTAAAGTGTCCAGATAAATCTTCTTGATAAAATACAACTTTGTCCAATAAATCTGCACACCCAAGAAAAGCCTCAAGTACTGTCAGGGTCATGTAGTTCTCTCCCTAGTATTGTGTGTCTCTTCGTGTGTGTCTCTCTCTCTCTCTCCCTCTCTCTCTCCTTTCTTTTCACTCCAGCCACGCCCCTTTCACTTCTCTCTCTCCCCCTGATTA
>JAUBNQ010000004.1:15082418-15100378 GCA_032353495.1 Ctenopoma kingsleyae | reverse complement strand
CGCCGGTCGTCGCCTCTCCAGTTCCTGTTCCCAGGCGGGCCGTTCCGCCGGTCGTCGCCTCTCCAGTTCCTGTTCCCGGGCGTGCCCACGCCGCCGCTCCTGTTCCAAGGCGGGTCGACGTGCTCCACGCCGCCTCTCCAGTTCCGGTTCCGGGGCGTGTCCACGCCGACGCCGCCGCTGCAGTTCCTGTTCCGCTTTTCCGGTTTTTGCTATTGGGTTCATCATCCCTCTAATCAACCTGACAAGTACCTTTGTGATAGATATAAAAACAAAAGAGTTTTTATGGGCTGTGTTGTAGAGATATTCTGTAGGTTCAATAACAGGAAAGTGTTCTTTGAAATATATATTCCTTCTGTGATCAGTAGATAAAGAACCTTTCTCTGATGTTAAAAGCAGTGGATTAGTTTGAACTACAGAATTAGAAATTTCTTGCAAAACAGAAGAATTTATTTTAATTTTATGTTTTGCAAGGATCTCTTTCACACTGTTGAGTTTTAATGTTAGAGAAAGACTGCAGGTTATGCAAATCTTCTACAATCTTTCGTGTTGCACCTCAAGAAACATGCAACACTGTTTGCCTAGACAAAAAGAGTGAAGCCAATTTGTGCTCGTGTCTTACATGATCCACAATCTCTTCACCCTTGTTTAGTCTAACAATATTATGAGCTGATGTCCCTGCTTCACAATCAGATTGTTCACCATCATTTACCTCATCATCAATAATAGTTCTTGATACTGTTCGAAAATCTGAGAACTGAAGGTTGGGCGAATGTTTGTTTTAAAGGTACACTTTAAAAAGGGACATTGTTTCTCTGTTTTTTAAATGATGTTCAAGATGACTCCAAAAGGTTTTTTCACCACAAACCTCTTTAAAATCACACAATTCACATTGAAATGTTGAGTTTTCATGGATTTTCACTGCCGAGTGTGATGTTGAGAGTTGTGATTGTAATGCTCCAGGTGTTTTAAATACACTTACACAGTCTGTGTGAATGCAAGGCCAAAATGCACCTCGTCTGTGATGAAGGCGAAAATATTTTAGAAGGGTCTCTTGATTGCAGCTTGTGAATTTGCAAAATTTGCACTACATGAAATCCACTCCTGAAACATAAGAGACACATTTAGCACAAAGTTTTGCTAAAAGCACTTTTGCAACACTCTGTGTAATTTGTTAATATAAAATGACAAGAGTTAGGTGAGATTACGGTTTGGCACCCCGTAATCAACTGGCTATACACCCCACCCCACCCCGTGAGCTCACAGTTCATCCTAACCGTAACCCCTAAACCTAACCCTAATTTAACTTAATAATTTTTAATTTAACAATAATTATCAGAATGTGCAAGGAAGACAGTATAAAACAAATATTTTCTCAGTGTATCTGTCCAGGTCAGATGTAGAGTAGATTTACCTGTTACTGTACAGTAAAACATGCAGCTGTAGCAGACAGAGACTTGATGTGTTTAACATGACAAAAATTATTATCTACCTGTGATCAGTGTTTCCAGATCTCACGATACACATAGAAACTTTAAATAACTGTTCACCATCAGGTCTGTTTATCTGCTGTAATAAATCTGCATGATGAGCTCATATTTCACACTTGATAAATCTACAGAATGTCTCTGAAGTCGGATCCAGTCTTTCACTGCTTCTTTCTTTCACTCTTTAATATATTTGTCCATCTTTTCCTCACTTATTCCTGGACATGGTCACTCTGTCAGGTGGAGGTGTGTGTGTGTGTGTGTGTGTGTCTGTGCCAGTGTGGTGCCATAACGTGATTGTCTGTGAAAAACTGATTACCATCCGCGGGAGTGTGCACAGCCTGTTAAAGACGCATTGCACAGTTTCCATACGACTACAGCTGCTTCTTTCGATCTCAAATCGTCTTAAAGTGCAAAAACAATCAACTATATGTTTCCTCGAGCTAACAGTGAAGGTATGTCTGCATGAAATGTGAAGGTTTGGGGAGTTTGTAACTAAATAATTGCAATAAAAGTCAAACGAAGCCGTGCTTCAGTTTAACTTTATTGGAGTTGTGTGAGGTATATTTACAGAAAATAGTAAACATGTAACCCATTTTACCACTTTAAACACCACTACAAGACCAGTGTAACCTGTAAAAGGCCGCTTTCCCATTGTCAAAAAGTGATTAGGGCCTATATCCTATATCTTACCTACCTATACCTATGTCTTTTTCCTGAAAGCCCTTTTCTGCTTCAGGTTAACTTTATTGTACTAGTGTGGCTTATATTTACATAATTATTGAGCATCCAATCCTTTTTACCTCTCCAAATGCCTTTATAGGACCAATATAACCAGTAAAAGACCGTTTTCTCATTGCCAAAAAGTGATTAGAACCTTTTTTTTTTTCACTGAAAAGCATTTTCTGCTTCAGTTTACAGAATTAATAAACATCCAATCCTCTGTACCCCTCTAAACAAATCTATAGGAGCAGTCTAACTAGTAAAATGCCATTTTCCCAGTGCCACAAAGTGATTACGGCCAATATCCTATGAAAAAAACTGAAATGAATAAAAATACTGTAGTTACATATTGTATCTAATAATAGACTAGTAAAGTTAAACTGAACCAGAAAAGGCCTTTCAGTAAAAAGATACTGGCCTCAATCACTTTTTGGCAACATGTAAATGGGATTCTACTCATTATACTGGTCTTACAGGGGTGTCAAAAGTGGTAAAAATTGATTAGTTTCTTAAAAATTCTGTAAATATAAACCACAAGAGTCCCTTAAAGTTAAACTGAAGCAGAAAAACCTTTTCAGTAAACGTATATTGACTGTAATAACTTTGTGGCAATGACAAAAGTGCATTGTAATGGATAGACTGGTCGTAGAGGTGTACAAGTGGTAAAAATGGATTAGATGTATATTAATTTTGTAAATATATCTAGTATGATTCTAACATAAAAGATCTATCACACAAAATATATTGACTGCAATCACTTTTTGGCAATGGGAAAACTGTGCTTTACTGGTTACATTAGTCCTATAGAGGAGTTTAAAGTAGTAAAAATGCATTAGATGTTTACTTTTTTTTTTTTAAATAAACCAGAACAGTCTAATAAAGTTAACCAGAAGCAGAAAATGCCATTCAGACAAATTATATTGACTGTAATCACTTTTTGGCAATGACAAAATGGTCTTTTACTGGTTAGACTGGTCCATGTTTAGAGCGGTACAGAGGATTGAATCTTTATTAATTCTGTAAATATAAACCACAAGAGTACAGTAAAGTTAAACTGAAGCAAAAAATGCTTTTCAGTAAAAACGGGCGCAGTAACTGAGGAAATGGGGCTGTGGATGGATACTGGCTGGAAAAGGAGAAACTGTCGCATTTCACTTTATTGTAAAGAGAATCATGAGGGGTTCACACAAGGAGCAAAACCCAAATAAGTAACTACACTTTAGAAAACAAGCTCAAAAACCCACGAATGACCACATTTGCAAGCGACTTTTTTAAGGGCTTGCAGCGAGGCCCCTCCAGCAAGAGGTGCCTTTTACGACCACCTAGTTCACCTATGCCAAGAGCCGGCTCTGAATGACACAGTTCATCTGTTTATTCCAATATGTAAGGAATGTAATGCCATTACGACACCATCCATAGTCCATTATTGAATGCACAATTGAATACACAATAGCTACAATTTAAATTACTTTACAAGCTACTTACATCACTCCGTTAGCTATTTTGATTGCACACACATGCATGTACACAAATAAATGGTCCTCCAAGCTCTGCTACACGTGTCTGCCAAGCGTGACGGGCATATTTTGCATAGATTTTAGATTAGAAAAGGAGTGCTCCTAACAAGTTTAGCCACAGTATACGTTACTACAAAAATAATCAACCAGAGCCAACATGATTAAAGTAAAAACAGCCTTTGCTTACCTGCTAGATAAAATTGTTGTCGGCTCCCAATTCTGTTCTGAATTTCGGAATACCGGCCAGTCCAGTTGCCATTGAAAAACCTTTTTTGAGATAACCATGACCTGGATGACTGAGAATCTTCACAGATCGTTAGTCATGTATTTACACCCAGCTCCACTGTTTCCCCCAGTTTTAGATTTTTTTGAATCTTTTATGTTATTGATTTGGTTTTGCAGTACAGTTTTTAATCTCAACCACCTGGTAAACAGTGGAGAGTTTAGCACCTAAAAAGCAGGGCATTCCTTCAGGTGGTGTAGTCCAGAGTATAAGTCTTGGACCATAAGTACAAAACTAATGTTGCTCCCTGTCTGCCTGATGTGAAAATAGGCAGCAGCAAAACTTAAGTTGATGATATGTAAATTTTGTGTTTACAGCTTGTTCTGCTGCGCCAGAGTCATCAAGAAATGAATGCTTTGCTTGGGATCTTTTGCTCTATGGTGGACCTGGGTGTAGGAAGGTGTGGTGAAATTAACCGCTCTGTAGGTGAGTGTCAAAGCTCTGAACCTGATCCTGACAACTACTGAAAGTCAGTACACAGTGGTGTGACATGTCTTTTTTGGTTGATCAAGAAAGAAGTAAAGCCAAAGTTTTAATCCTGCAATTATTCCAAAGTCCTCATGGTACTGAATTTCTGGTATGTCTGCTGGACCCAAAAATCTGGATTTGTTGATACATATTTATTAATGCTTAATTATTTGTAATAATTTAACTCTATTTACGATTTTAAAATGTTTAAATGCATAGTCTCAAGCTGTTTCTCAGCTTAGGACCCTGACATCCCTCTCACTCACTGCAGTGAATGTGTGAACACTTTAAAACAGAGGTCAACAACTGGGGGACCGCGGTCTGGACCTGGACTCAGACTCTGTCCTGTCCGGACCCAGAGCCGGAACCGATTTGTCATTATGTTTTACTTGGTTTTGGCGGAGATTATATTTTGACTGGCGACTCTTTCCTGACCGTGTTTCTATACCACTACTCGGCTAAAAGCTCATCCTACCTGTCTCTGATTGGCCAGTAGTCGTTGCCTTTGTGGTTTCAGGTTGGTTGGGTTTTTGCATGAGGACTGAGATTGGTCCAGATGAGGGCAAGAATCAGCCAATCACAGGCACAGTAGGGCGGGCCTTCAATGAACAGAGTAAAGTAAACAGCAGCAGCGACAGACAAACATATGAAGGAGAGAGAAGATGAGAGAGAAAAGCGGTGACATTGTGAGTCAGTGTGACATGACGTGCTAAACGGGGGAAGTTTGACACCGAAATCCAGACTTTTAATTCTGAATGGATCGAGGTGTTTATCTTCATCCTTCATACTTCAACCGCTGCGTCTCCTCTGCTCTGAGATCTGCTCTCAGTGGTTAAAAGTGGGAACATGAAACATTATGATGTAACTAAACACAGAATCACATCTGAGAAATGTTACTCGCTAAATAAGTCAACTACGATCAGTCAACAAGGATTTTAACAAATACTTTTACTGACCAACAACAAGCTAACGAGTGCTCCCTCACAAAAAAACATCCAGTGATGGAGTCAGAAGTGTGTAAATGCAGGAGCTCATACACTTTATGAGAATTTACTTTACTTTATGGGAAAACAAAAAATAGAAAATAAAACAAATCCCTATATCTGCATTAACAGCCAATAAATAAAGAAGAGTGCGGTATTAACCAGAGATGTTAGATCAGCTGCATGAAGACATGTATAAGTCTCCACAGGCTGAGCTGTAGATGATTCACTGATGTGTCTGACAGTGCTCAGCTTTTTTTCCTTATTTATTTTATTTATTATTTAGTATGTAGCCCTCCAGAGTCCAGAGTTGCATTGGAATATTGTTAAAATGGCATTGAATTATAGCTTGATGACAAGTTACTTCTCTTTCTATATGAATATTAATGTATAACTGCATAATAATGCAATTTAAACATGATGATGTTGCGGACCCGGACATGAGGAAAATTTCTCTATCTGGACCTCCTTAAATTATACTTGAAGACCCCTGCTTTAAAGCATGATGAGACAAAAGCTGAGTGCCAAATATGCAATATAAAAACTGGTCTATCCTGGTGGCACAACTAGCATGAATAGAAATGGAGCAATAGACTGAGTGACGTGACAAAAGTCCACTCTGGCCCACTTGCATGGTGGAAGCAAAACAGTGACTGCAACCCTAACATATGCCCTTGCCCATGTTTAAGGTATAAAAACTCATCATTGTCCAAATAATTCTGGGTCCAGATACATTGCTTGCAATGACAAAAAATTGACTAAACCTGTCAGTTATCCATTCATTCATTCAACTAAGTTGAATTGGCATTGAGTTGAGGTTTATTTCCACTTACCTGTGGACAGATTGTCTATTGTACCTTGCCTGATATAGTTTCCCCTCATCCGTTACCTAGCTGTTTGCTTGTTCTTTGGCCTCCTGTTTGTTGTGGATTTGTCTATGTTGTTGCATTATAATCAAACTATTTGCACTGTATTGTGGCTTCCATTGTTGTCTTTGAATCTTCTTTTACTTCCGAGCAGTGACAAAACTGGTACTAGTAGGAGAAAATACTATTTGTCATAAAATGAAAAATATCTCATACAAATTAAAGTAAAAGGAAACGTCATGTTATAGTAATAGGAAAGCAAAGTCGAGAGACACGGAAAAAAGTCCTGTGGGTCCTATATTAAGTCCAGTTTGCCTTGAACATAGCACACTCAGAACAACCACTACATAAAACTTTATGGCTGGGAAACATTGTATCTATAGGCTATTATATTTTGAAGCTTCATTAGGTGATTTAGTTTAACAGGTCTCTAAAGATAGGAACAAGTGGACTTCAACACAAACTGTGAACCATTCAAAAACACTGTGTACTATCAGGTAGTGTCAATATTAAACTGCAGAGGTTTCATATTTCCTACTAGATTAACACTACATTAAAACACTCTAATGTTTTAACATCCTAATGTTTATGCCTGCTACCATTTTGGTGGCACTGTAAGAGAGAGCAGCCGCCATTTTAGTGCTTGGCGCCAAAGGGGTTCAATTTCGACAGACGAATGCTGCCACAGGGGTGTTCTTGCAGCAAATGATTCAGTCAGTCGTATGAGAGAATGGGACAAATGACATATATGACAGATGCAACTGTAGGCTACATTGTCAACAATATACTAGAAATGACAATATCATCACAGTGCAGGACTCAGTTGACAGAGTCACACGCAAACACACACTAATAATTCATTATTGTTCATTTTTATATTGTGAAATGTGCGTGTCTTCCATTGGTGTTGAAATTTTACTTGTCACTCTCAATTTCTGTCTCTAAATATAACCAATCAATAATACAGCAGCCACTCTGTGCTTGGCACACTCTCACGCACACACACACACACACGCAGTAAGTTGTTCTTCAGTGTGTCTCCCACTCGACTGGCGTGATGTCCCTGACATCTCCACTCTCTTCACAAACTCTTTGCTTTCTCCTCTCCAGCTGACTTACATATCACTTTAACATATCGTGTTAAAACATATCATGACATGCTCTTAAAAGCAAACATTACTCTCTTCTATTACACTCATTAGCTTGAAGTTATGGTAAATGCACTGTAATGGCTGAAAATGTGTGCTTACTTGGCAGTGCTGAGAGGCAGAAGAGTGTGATTAAGACAGTAACACAATGTCAATAAACATAGTGTAATATGACCTCTTTAAATCAGCCTCTGCCTTAAAATACTTTTCATTAAATCTTAAACTCCCTTTATCTGGTCATTATTGTCTGTGTGCACATAGAACACATTTTAAGCTCTATGAATGTGTCAGTCGTTCCTTAAAATGAAATAAAAAGCCGGTGAAGATAGGATCAAATCAGTTCCTTGCAGTGTAAGACGCAAACCCTTTCCCCCGTAGACACAGAAGTTTGGTCATGTCAGTGCATTTGTCTTGGATGAGTTGGCAGGCCGACTGACTAACAGATTGAGGTCAAGTTTGGAGTTCTTCCAGAATTGTTGCCTTTGTGTAGATTGGAAAATAAAGTTGACTGACTGACTGAAAATAAGTGTTGTATGTATTTTCCAAACTTGTTGAAGTACATTTATTGGCTTCTCTCTGGAAAAAATTTAAATAATTCAGGTCGCGCATGTGGTAAATGCACATTGTGCCTTCAGGCACAGATTTACGCATAACTTTTATATCAACTACTGGATATGTTGCAAAAATCAAAACAGTGAGCACTTTTCTAAAGCACTTGTCTGTAAGCTTTTTGTGTCTGATAGAAACTATTTTAATCAATCAATATTTCTCAATCTGAAAATCAACAAGGAATAACAGTAATGTGAGTTTTCAACCACTTGTAGCACAATTTTAAGGAAACCTTGAGGAAATCTGAAAAGGAAAATTGATTAATAGTAGAAGTTAGGTCATCAAGATGTGCAACAGGAGGTGCTATCTGTCCAGTCGGGTGGCGTGTCTACAAGAGCACCAAACCCCAAACTAAAAAATAAAAGTAAAAATACGGTTGAAATGTGTTATTTTTGTACATTTCGTGTATTAATTTGAGGATATGTTTTGATCTCCTGGAATTTTTCACTTCCTCAGTGCAAATTGAACTATTCTTTTTCTTGACTTGTTCTACTTTTTCAGCTCTACCAAGCATAAAAATATTTTGGGGATATTGCAAGTTTTTCAGGAAGCATTTCTACTGTTTATTAAGTGCAAACTGAAAATGTACATAAGAGCTGGTAGATAGAAACCTACCTATTGTATCTTTAACATAAAATATTAGTGGAAAAGTGAGAAAAGATATTAAAAAAAAAGGCAAGTTTGGCATTATCTAAAAGCAGCAAAATGTTAAATGAAAGGTAAGAACTAAAACAGGTCTGAGGCACAGGGAAATTAACGACAGTCTAGATAAACACTAAATGAACTCATAAAATACCCGTTTGCGTATTCTCAATCAGTTGATGATTAAACATATAGGTCCTCAAAGCTTTTATGGCTTTTATGGAGAGCTCCTTTCATGGAAACGCCTACGGGTAGTTGCTTGCAAACAGCAAATAATGTGTATTACTTTTCTGAAAAAATACAAACAAATCTATTCGCTACATTGCATGAACAGACTGCCACCTACAGAGTGCTGGAGAGTTGTGTGTATATACACAGTTTTTATTGATTATGATATACTTTATTAATCCCCATGGGGAAAGTGTTGTGGGCAGACTGCTACATTTAAGACGCTTGTGGTTCAGAGTTCAGTATCTTGTCCAAGGACACTTTGCCACGTGGCCAGAAAGAACTGGGAACCAAACATCAGACTTTGATGCCACAGCATGTTGGCATTTAGCAATATTGATTTTTCAATAGATTTTTTTAGCATCTTGAATCCTCTCCCTTCTGCTTCCTCCAGCAATACCTGAAAGAAAGTGTGAAATCTAAGACTGGTACCATCTGCAGCAGTGAATTAATGATGCCTGCAAAGCTTACTATGCATATGCTGTAAGATAAACAAATCATCCTGTGCTGTTGTAGTACCACTGTTTTACAACTTCAGATCCTGACATGTTTTCCTGTATACAAATAAACACCGTATTTTTGCAGACATGTATAGGAATTGGTTGTAATTAATAGTCGCAGTAAATATAAATAAGTATCCATAGTATGTGTACATGTAATGTAAATTTGCTGCTGCTTTCTTATGATTGTAAATTAATGGATGAGCTTGTTGGGTCTAAACACTGTTTTGGCAGAGGTGAACAAGAAGATGGTAAACCTTAAGAGGTGAGAGAGAGGAGGAACAGATAGTGAATGACACAGTACACGATTATGATAGTGAGACCATATCAGTCACAAGGACAGCACTGTATTAGATCTTGATGGCGATAGAGAGAACAATGGTGAAAAACACGAGGTTGAGACCAAGGGGAGGACAGCTGTGTGACTCAGAGTACGAGAAATATGAGAGACAAGCAGGGGAGAGCAGGGGAAATGTAGGCAAGGAGGGGGTGAATGACAGGCATGGAGGTAAGAAGAGCAGATTAAATGACTAAGGGTAAGAGGGGTGAATGATGAGAGGCGGCATGGCATCTGCCTGCAGCTGAAAGAGTAACAAGGCAAAGGAGAACAACAAACGGTAAACGCATGTAAGCAGTGAATAAAAAAGAAGGCATACTTACATTACATACATTACGTGATGTTCTTGCTGGTAAGTGTGAGAGGAACACAGTTCTTCTTGCTGTTTGCTTAAACAAGCTACATATACAGTATGACCTCTCTCAGATCGGACACCAGAATGAGCAATCATGAATTATATTATAATTTAATATACATTATAGTATGAGGAGACAAAATAATCAGTGACTTTCTTATTTGTTTTAAGTTTTAGTTGCATTGAAAGAAGCTATGTCTAGCAAATGCAGTTATCACAGCCATTTTAGCAGCTCCATGAGTATATTATAAGCTTTTACACATATTCTTTCATAAACCAAATATTGGAGAAATTAAAAAAATGCTTATTTGATGATTATGCTGAATGAAAAGTCTGGGGATGATACCTGATTTGTTTTGCAACATATGCAGTGGTTGTTGAAACATTTCACTAAAAACAACCTTAACCTCATGGTGGCACTAAAGACAAAGTCAGAAGATAACATAAAAGTCATCCTCTGGAGACCATGAATGTGTGTAGGAAATTTAATGGCAGTTCACACCACAGCACGAGCATAGTTAAGATATCAAGCTAAGCACAACTGGTCATTCACCTCTTCCACACTGCATCCTGCATAAAAAGCCTTTTTTTCTCTTTAGTTTTGAGACCTAGAAGTGGTTTCAGCCGTTTTCAAGTTTGTCTTAAAACAACAGTGATGTGCTTATGTGACAGTGAAACAGCTTTTAATCATCAGTCATCCAGCTTGTTTATTTACAGAAACCTTCTTCATTAACTCAACAAAAACCTAACCATTACTCTAATTAACCCGCTGTGCCAGATTCATTAAATCTTAAAGACTAGAAGTGGATGAAAAGACAGGCAGACGTGCAGGCAGATATATTGCAAGTGTCATTTCAAACCAACCCATTAGTTGTTCTATCCTCACTAGTCCTTCACCTGCTTGCTTTCCATATGGTTTTATGGAGTGAATGTGTGATAGGATGATTGTCAGCTGCAGCCTTCACTCTGTATCCTTGGAGGAATGACTGCATGCCATGTATGTAATAAGGTGAGATAGATAGGAGGGAAGGAGGGAGATATTTCTAGAAGTATGGGTTGACACTAACCACTCACATGCTAGATTGATCCATCTAAATGCAATCCACACTAAACAAAAAGTATCATATCAACTCAAATGTTCAGGTTGATATTACAGACAGTTGTGAAATACACCTGACACTCATCATTTCCCACAAGGCCAGCAGTAAGTCTTTTCATGGCAGTGCTTCTTTATGGGGGTGAACAGCTGTGCTGGAGGGCTATAAATACATTCTGAATGTATCCAGAATGTATTTATACATGGCATAATTTGTGCACTATTGCATATTATTAATCATATACATATAGCATTTTATTTAGCAATTATCAATAATTTGTAGTACATTTTCAGATGAAAATTAAAATCTTGTGACAGTAAGTAAGTAAGTGATTTAAATTTAAAATAAAAATGCAATACATTAAAGCAGCAACACATAATTTTTTGTTTGGTTTTGTTATTGGACACCTGAGGGCAGCGGAACAAGCTGTAGACAAAACATTACTAGCTTCACCAGCTAGTAAGAAACGTTTCCTGTTTAATGTTTAGTTCTGGAAAATAAAATGTCTGGCCTTCAAACCAGAACAATGAGCCCAAAAATTGCTCATTAGAGCTGAGAGAAACTGCAGAGTTGGGACATTATTGTTTGTGCATTTGTCACTACAAACACCTGTCACATTACATGTAGTAATTTCATCCATGCATTATTTATCGGTTGTAATTTTCTGGTGTCCCGCACACACTGATGATGCCTGATAGCAGCCAGCCATAAAGTAATGAAGACACAAATAATTGAGCTTTAATTGTTAATAGTAATTGACTCAGGCCTGAGGCTACAATTGCAGCCCCGCATGTCCAATTACCATGACACATGGTGAAAATAAATGTTTCAATAGTCCATTAATTTCACAGGCACTTGACAGTGACATGACACTTTCTCTTGAAGTTGTTCTTTTTTTCTTGTGTGCTCTGAGCACCTTACAAACCTAAACTCTGCTCAGTTTCTTTTTGATGTAGTAGGTCCAATATTATTTTCATCACATAACTTGCAGCTGCAGCTAACTGTTCATTTAATTAGCATTCAAAAGTCAATAGAAAACATAACTGAACACACAGAAGCAGAAGAATACAGAGACGCACAGGCACAGGCAAAGCACTATTCACACAGAAACAGATGGGTGCACATACATAACAAGACATGGTGTCATCCATTCTGGTTAAGTATTGTTTAGATGGTTGTTGGCGTTTAATTCTCTCATTCTATTAAGTCTAGAGAGAGGAAGAAAAGAGCCATTTAACACTAATCCTCACCAAATAATACATTCATTTGCAGAATGGGAGGATTTAACGCCAGCTCACAACCAAACAAGACTGGAGTGAAATGGATACCGACACGTCTCTGAGCGTGGTTGTGACTCCATTAGGGATGAAGACTGAGAGAAGAAGAAAAATTATTTTAGAGTCGCCTGAGTTCAATTCAGCCACTTGTTTGGTTGTTAATTTTTCATTATTTCAAAAACTAAAGCAATTTAAAGGTATCCTGGGTGTTTTGAGGGGCATTAGTACTGCTAAGAGGCCCAGTATTTATGAGTCAGGGTCCATTTTGTGAGTGTATAATTCATGCAGAGGAGCACATGGCTACATGATACACAGTCACTCCCTCCATTCTCTTAAGTGAAGCAACAGCACACAAAGAAACAAAGCAATGTGTTTTGAGCAAAGGTTAAGAAACACACATGGATTTTAATTATTTCTAAAAGAAATTTTAAAAAAGCATTAAATTTTCTGTACATATGTACAAATTCAAACTGATTGAGCAGCCACATACATACTGTACATTATACTAGAGATAAGATGGCTGACAGTGATGAAGTGACTGTGTCTGGTACTCTAACAAACCTGCATTAGAGTGAGCTGGCAATGGTAGAAAATGATGGATAGCTCGCAGGATGGAGGAGTCACACGAAGGAGGGAATGAGACGTAAAGTGAGACAGGATAAAGAAGGAGATGCAGATATCAGATGACAGATCAGAGAAACGGTTCCTACTGTCAGTGTTAAGTTCATGACTGTAGCATGTTTCTGGCTGTTAGAGATTGAGCCCGATAACCGGAGTGTTTTCCACCAACTCACGAAGCTACGATTAACTTAGCTAGCCATGTCATTCTGATAAAGTCTGGTGTCAACTGCAGGCATTGACACTGAAGGACCCACAGTGTACTGTTTGCTGCACTGAGTGACAACACACAGCTTGGCAGAAATTTAATCACATCTCATCATTGTCCTTGACACAGAAGTTAAATGAGAAAATAAGGTCTATGAAATAAATATTTGCTCCAGAAACAAATGAATAAAAACAAGCACATTTCTAATTCAGCAGAAAATATGGCAGGTTTCAAATAGGACCTTGGTTAGAAAATGTGAATTTCTGAAAAAGAATAATGAAAATAACTCATAACCATTTTTAACATTTTTATGTAAATGTTGTTTCTTCAACTTAGAGCTCTCCCTTCCTCTGATTGCAACTGCCCTCAGGCCTGTCTCTGTTGTCACTAAGCTTTTAATCTCATAACAGTGTTTATTCCACATTTATCAGGCCTCCATGTGAACTAATAGCTCTCATTCCAGAGTGTGAAGTCTGTGTAAAGTGTGTGTATTGTACATACTAGAATATGCACATTTGTTTTTACACATATGTTTCAAGGTTAGGTTCATAACATGAACATGAAAAATAGTTATTCTTTATCTGTGCATCTTATACCTCCACTCAAACAAACACAGAGTATTAAATTGTGGGTTTTACAGAGAATAAAGATGACATTGTACATCCTTACCACTAAATCCTGACTCTTTTTTAAATTATAATATATGTATTTCCTGCTTGGTGATCCTGGATAATAATGATATTTTACTATTGTATGTCAGTTTCTTTCTAGATCAGGTACTTCTTTGGACTTATAACAACCAGAAGAGTTGTTTGAGTCGTCCGTTTGAGAAGAGAAACATTGATTCCTGTGGAAGTTGCGTGCTTTAAGTGGATGAAGTTAGATTAGAGCAACTCAAGAAAACTTTGTGACAGGTGCAGTTTTAAGTGCTACCAAAGAAAAAGGCCCTAAGCTTAAATTTAAATATTAAGATGGTGTTTGTTCCAGTGTTCCCACATAGGCAAGAAGTGTATTGCAAATGGATGGTGCCGTGTACTGACAGTCAAATGTTCCTTAGTTGCAGTTAATTATTGAAGTACCAGTGAGTAGAGTGATATTTATAACAATGTTTTATGAATTAATCATTATAGACCACATGCCACCACAGGAAGATCCCTATTTTTAGCTGCAAAATGATGGATGGTACGACAGTAAAGATTACATCATTAATCTAGCTGATGTTGACAGGTTAGAAATGTTGTAAGTGCTACTAATATACAAAACATAAATGAGAGGCCTGTGGTTCACATATCACAAGTGACTATCTGATGTGCTCACTCAAAATAAAGTCAGTGCTCCCCTTTCCACATGACATGACTGTGCGTGTTCAACAGTCAACAGTTGTACAAACTAGTACAGTGCACCAACATAAATAAAAGTTTTCATTCAATTAATTTCCCGTTGTATAATCTGATTAACAAATGCATTTAACGAGACAGCATGGTGACCTGATTTAATGAAAGAAATAGCACTGTTCATCTATGACTGGAGTTGCTCAGCAACTGTCATATGAACATGCAAGTTTCATGCTACAGACTGGAGAACCAATGCATAAATCTCTTTGAATTCTCTCTTTTCTTCTACCACCTTCCCTTTTCTTATGCGTCCTTGGACCAGAGCAAACACACAGAGAAAATGGGAGCATGCTTTTGTAATATATTGAATGCAGTAATAAGTATGTGGACAGGGTCAGTGAAACAAGCAATGGTCAAACACAAGGTAATAGAATATTGCCAGATATAACTTTAAACTGAAATACATGATCCAGACTGGATTAAAGCACAGTTTGGTCTGGATTTGGACAGTGGTCTTGACTTTGAGAAATCTGGCCATATTATAACCAAACACAAAGCATAAAACACATACATTTCTTTCTGTTCGGAAAGTTTTCGAGTTGAAGTTGAGGTCTAAGTATTGAATGGATTGGTTGGAACATTGTGTGAACATTCATCCTAGAGGGGGAACTGTATTGATTTTTGAAAATTTTATTTCCTGTAGTGCTGCCAGCAGATAATTTTTTTACATATCCAGTAAGTATGTGAACATTGTGTCTCACAAGAGCTTCTACAAACTTGACATTGGTGATGCCCTGACTTGTATGTTTGTGGTTTTAAGTGAAATGTTCAAAGGCCATGACAAACCGAGTTAACATCAAAGACCTAGAGGCAACTGAGATTGACTGCTGTGTCACTTCATGCCGCCTACATCTGGGCCAAAAAAGTGGCACTAGTAAATAAAACTCTCTATACCAGCAGGTGGTGGTAGTCTGTATTCATCATTCAAAAAGGGAACTTAGAGGAAGACCTGGGACATAAGCCATTTAGCATTTGTTTACTATTTTCACACCACTCTCTCTCATCACAGACGGTTTATAACTATTTCTAATAAAGAATATCTCTGATAATAAGTTTTAAATAGAACTGGAGTGCATTTCTTTTCTTGTGCAGTGATTTCCAGATCTGAACAGCCAATCAGAGTGGTCTCTCTCACTAATGAGTTCTCTGCTAATTCAGCATCCAGAATTGGCTGAAAAGCTACTGACAGGGATCTGACTGCTCTGGTGGGGGACACACTGCAACATCTACTCTGACAGACGCCTTTTAATGGCCTGGAGGCCGCCAATGCTGATGGAGCATTGGATGCATTGCCATGAAATTTGCACACACCCTCCCTTCATGATGAATTCTAACCTTTGTGACATCCTGACTTTTTATTTAGTGATATCATCAGATTAAAATAACGTCTGTCCAATACTTTAGGTTATGACTAAATTTCTGCAAAATGGGAAAATGTATCTATGTATTTTCTCTGGTTGTCATGGAAACAACAATGATTTTTGGCACTTAAATGATCACTTAAAATGACAGTAAAGGTCTGTTGATTGCCAGACAGCAACTAAGCTGTCTGTGGCGGTGGTGCTTGCAGAGGGTTTCCTGATTGGAACTGCAAACAAAAAATTGAATTTGTATTATTCTTAAATTTGATTTGGATATGCCTTTCTTTGCTGTTAGTGTGTAAAATGCATCCTCACATCGGTCTACCTTCTTGCTTTATTCAGGTTTAAATGGAATCAAAAACTCAAAAAGGTGTAAAAAAAAAAGTAAAGTATTTTTGAGAGCCAAAAGAATATGGAGAAAAAGTAGAAAGGACTTTGAAGGAAAGGTGATAGTAAGAGAAACTTCAAAGAGAAAGTTAAAAGCAAAATAGATGTGAATGAGAAGGTGTGTATGGATGGATAGGTTGAAAAAATGGGAATATTTCAACATGAAAGAGCAATAAAGAGAAGAGAAAGATATAGACAGGTAAGAAAGAGACACAAAATTTGAAAGGGACAGGAAAAATGAATTGACAGCCAACAGTGACAGATGAGGACAATGAACCATCCTCTAGAAGAGACAGAGGTACCTCACTAAAAGACAACAACAGGAGAAAAGGACAGAAATGAAAAGGACAATGAAGAATAAAACAGATCAGGAGAAAAACTGTGAGATGCCAAAGTGGTAGTGCATAAGAGGTGGCAAACAGGAGCGGTGACGGGAAAACGAGAGCAGAAAGATGAGAGGCGACGGGAGAAGGGAGAGCGGAGGATTAGAGATAAAATGGATGAGATAAAAGGAGGGAGAGAAGGAGGAGGATGTGAAATGTTTTAGAACCGCGCTCCTGATGATTTCTACCTGATGGATTTGGTCAATCAGTTTGTCTCACTAGCTCTCTTTGTATTCCCACACACCTTCTCTCAGGTCTTTCCTGCGGTTTGCTATGTATGGATTGATGTTCCTTATAAAACACAATGGCCTCCTCAAGGTGGAAAGAGCTTCACTCAATTATTCTTTGTCACCCACTGTGTGTGTGTGTGTAGCCTGGAGAAAAGGCTTCACATGTTTTGTTTTTGTTTGTTTTAGTTTTTTTTGCAATGTCTTTTACTCCTGGCCTGGATCAACAAAATCAGAAACACCATAAGGTAAAGTGAATTGTAAATTGAATTTCAGGAAATTACTTTCAAGTATTTTTGTTAAAACATATTTAATAGAGCAGCAAAATCATACAGCAGTAGCCAAAATGTTTCTGTACAGCAAATTGAATTCATGAGGCAATATTTATGGACTCAATATCGTGCCTACACAATAAAGGTGACCCAGTTTGGATCAATAAAGCACAGATGCAGTATTATGATAAATGTATGTATCAGCAGTGGTGGAAGATCCTTTACATAAGTAAAAGTACTAATGCACACTTTCAAAATATTCAAGTTACAAGTAAAATACATATACATAAATTTCTGACACTGAACACCAAACCCTTGGCCCGTGCTTGCTATATTATGGGTAAAAATAACATTTATAACACATTTCCACCAGTAATATAAAATGATTAAAGACATGATGGATTAAAACCACCTACTGATACTGTAAAGTATTGAACTCTGTGCTGGGACAGTATTCTCAGAGGTAAGTGGGAGATCAAGTGAACTTTCCACCATTATTGCAACAATGTCAATTAATTAATTGAAGGGAGATATTGTACAGACAGCAGATGCAATCAGCTCCCCTGAGATCATAAAGGAAAAAAAGTGGGGGC
>JAUBNQ010000004.1:15065576-15082318 GCA_032353495.1 Ctenopoma kingsleyae | reverse complement strand
GTATGTATGTATCAGAAGCATTTTATCCATTATCCCATTCAGCACATGTAGTTGTAAAGACAGAAAAGTGTCAAGTGTCTGCCTTCCACAAAACCAGCTTGGACACGTGTAGTTACAGCACAACACGATGCACATATGGTTTTTAGCATATACTATGTTACACAATATGCCTATGTCTAATCTCTATGTTTTAGTAGTGACAACATTTGCTATATTCCATGCATGGATACTGCAGATTCTCTCTTAGTCAAGAGAAGCTTCAGAGTGTAAAACAACATTGAAATACAATGACAAGGCAAATAAATGGCATTCAAATGAAAACATAATTGAAATGAAATAAAAACAACATAATAGCATACAAATGAATTAAGAAGCAGAACTGCACTCACAGTGAAATTGTTGTTTAGTTGGTTGGTTTCTTTGCCCCACATTTAATGAAAGAAATGACGGTGCAGTGGAAGAATTCAATTAAAGAAAGTATACTAAACCAGGCATATCAATCATCTACACACAAAACCTGATATTCTTTAATTTAGTTTGGAGCATGTCATTTCTACTTCCACTGTTGTTGCAATGAAGGTGCTGCTTTACAAGCAGCAACTCAAAATCATTCCCTATTTACTGTATGCTAGTGCAATTTATATAATTTGGTAATTTCATTAGTGTCCAAATCCTGTTTTAGTGTGTAAATCTATACATTATACCAGGGGTCGCAGTCATCTAATCTCTGAAGAGCCATTTTTCAAAAACTGTCTGGAGCTCAAGCCCTTAACATGCAGGCAGGCTACCACAGCCTATTCAAAATTTAATTAGTAGTGATTCTTCTACGGTTTGATACCTACAGTGACTAACTGAAGTCAGTGAAACTGAGCTACATTACATTTGTTGAGAGTGTGTGGCAGTGTGATCGGTAACAGGGCTTACTATAACTAATACAAACAGTTAATACAGTAGCAGTCAGTAACATTTCATATAGACACAATAACAGCAATGTAAGAGTCACGCGAGAACAAAATACTAAATTACAAAACAAAGAGACGCAGGTTACATCTTTCTGCTTCTCACACACACCCCTTCAAGAACACAGACTCGAACAAAAATAATGAACATTATTTAGCTCACATGCTTTTTAATCGTCTGCAGATGTGAATGGGAAATAAAATCTAATCCATATCAATTATTTAGAGCTTCCCCTAAACGACTCAGGAAGGTTTTGCCCTTTTCAGGGGAGCCGAGCTACTCTTCTATCCTCTGTAATTCAAATCATGGTTGAGACACAGATTTTGTGTATAAATGTGAATATTCATGTGTCCACGCGTGACAGGTAATTGAAATAAATGGCTGTGCTCGACAAATGGCTCTCTCGCCCTTTGTTAAGTGTCTGCACATGTGTGCTAAATGTGTCTACAAAACAATGGTCATTTAGGTGACACACGATATAGCATCCACTGTCTTCCCGACGTGGCCTGCCATCAGATTTCTGTCCATCTCAAACACATGTCTCTTACTACACAGTAAGCAGAGGGTGTAATCTCCAGGGAAATGAATTGTCTCTGTTAACAGACTTCCTCCAGGCTTTGTCCAGCCTTTGCAAGCCACCTTACGCCTGTTAAACATTCTCCTGTGCCAGCCTCTGATCTGTCTTGTCATACATGTGTGTCTGCTGCTGCTTGATTGGCAGCTGTCATGGTGACTGGCACACCAAATGGCAGTGGTGCAGTCTGTTGGGCTAGACACTGATAAATACATAAAAAGCAAAAGTAGGTATCCTCTGAAGGAGGACAATGAATTTCTTAAATATTAAAAACTCTTAAAATCTTGCTGATTTATGTAAAAACAGTAGAAAACATAAAAAAAATAAAACAAAATCTAATAGAAAATCCAGTGGTATCAGCAAGACAATACAAGCAATCCAGGGATTTTACAAATATAAGTAGAGAAGTAAGGCAGAAATTAACTACCTAATAAACATATGTAGTATAAGCTGTTGATATACACTTTTCCTTTTGGTTATATAAATACTACAAGTTCAGAATAGAACACACAGATATGTCATTTGTGCTCTTTGTGTGAGCAAATGAGCAAAAGGAAAAAGCTCTTAAGCAATTTAATTAAGAGCCTTATTTGTTTCAAATGTGTCGACTCCAGGAAAAGAGCTGTTAAATTAAAACAAGAAGCTATACCTTTAATGGTGTAGACAGAACAAGATAAATTATAATGAATAGGACTTTGGTTTAGTAGAATCGTAAGCACTGTCATTCCACAGCGTGGGTGAATCCACTGAGCAGCCTTTTCTTAGTAGAATAGCACCAATCACCAATTGGATCAAATGTCAGACTTGCCAATGAAGAGTAAAGTTACTGCTGATTATATACACTCACTGGCCTCTTTATTAGGTACAATCTAATGGTATAATGGTAAATGTTCTGCACTTATATAGCACTTTTCTACCTTACTGGAACTCCAAGTGCTTTTACAGTGCTTCTCATTCACCCATTTACACACACAAGCACACACACACACACAGCGATGCCAGAGTTGCTATACACCTGACCTGACACACCGGGGGCAACTTGGTGTTCAGTGTCTTGCCCAAGGACAACTTCAACATATGATTGGAGGAGCCGAGAATTGAACGACCGATCCTATGATTGGCACACAACTGCTCTACATCATGAGCCACAGTCCCAAAAAAGAAGAGGAGTTAAAATAGTGTGTTTGCAGGCAGACATTTCCTTCAGTGTTTGATGATGGCAGCACTGACAGATAGGACCATCACCGACAAACAGGTCCTACTGAATAACACGATTCTGCACATGTTCAACTTCCGTACACCAGTGTTTTTGTTGTCTTTCCTCTGTCAAACTTCCCCTGATGATAGATCTGCTGAAGTTGTGAGAGGTGTCATTCAATACACAGAAGCTATAAAGACACCTGCTATGAGATAGTAAGACATGTTACACCGACATTAAGCGTGACACATGGCAAGTCTCTGCAAGTATGTGTCTGACAGCACTTCAGTTTTGTTTTTAATATACTCCTGCCTTTATTCTCTGTGGAAGCTCTGGATAGTGAATCAAAATTTCACACTGAAGTTGCACCGTTCCCGTGCTCTTGAATGTCACTATGTCAGTGACATGATGACAGCTAATAAAGTCTGCTGTGCTGGTGTCGATTAAATGAGGGACCTGTGAAGAAGATGATGGCATGGCTACTCCTGTGGACTCATCTTTGCGTGTGGTGGAGGTTGTGGAGTCGGAATGGCATTAAGTTCTCCAACTTCAAACCATACCCAAAACAGACAAGATGCTTGTCTCTGGCAAAGCATGTGTGCTGCTCTGTGTTTGTGGCTGGTAAACATCAGAGGAAGTTCTATGTATAGCTGTGATGGGACCAACTCTCTCCCAGCAAAAATAAAGGTATTTGGGGGGGTTGGAAGGTTGGGTGAAAGATGTAGAAATAAGAGGGTTAGGCATAAAGGAGACAAAAGAATGGTAATATAAAAAATGATCGAACAAATGACACATACCACTGCAACAGCGAAGAAGAATGTAAAGACAAGGAGATGAACAATAATAAGAAATGACTCACTGCGTCCTGTTGAGTTCATACATAAATCTTGACTAGTTCTCTGTTCTGTGATCTGCTTCATTCAAACACAAGTTATCATATCATCCATTCATCTCTCTGCTTTTAATTATAAAAATGTCAAAGTTTTACATCCCACTGTTCTGCCACATACTGGTGTTCAACTTGATGCATACATTTTAGAATTTTATTATTTAATTATTTTATGTTTTAATTACTTTATTCATCCAAAAAAAAAAAAAGAGGAAAGCATTCACGTGGTCAGGAGTAGTCTGTGGATGTTCTCCAAGCGCAGTTGCTGCCCGTTATAATTTGGCACACAAACCAGCATATGACATGCCAAGAGCTCTGTGCAGCATGAAAACCAAACACCACATGTATCAACGCGGGCATGAAAAATACAGACAAACAGATAACTTTAGGGACATCAAGTAATTTAAAGAAAATCTCTTTTATTTGAGAATCAGAACATTTTCTCACCCTCTAAATTCACTGTTGTGGTAGTCCAAGGCAAATATTGTTTATGTAGGCAGAAGTGTATCCAACAAAGTGAAACAAAGTATGATGCATCATGCATTAACATCTGGTGCATCCACATCAAAATGCAAAAAAAATCATTTTTCACCCTGACAAACACACTTTTGGACCATAGACACGCAGTGCTCCACAAAATAAAGTCCTCTTTGGTTCAGCTAGAGGTTGACGGGGACTTAACCGTGGATGTGGAAGGACACTGTTCTTAAGAACACTCACCGCCTGCAACTCTTAGAAAAGTAAGCCATATATTTAAATCACATCATAATGCCAGTCTGTGATGTTCTAATGATGTGCACAGTACAGTCTAGCCTGTGTGTGTGTGTCCTCCCTCAGTTACCTTTATGCCCCCCAGTATGATTTGTTTTAACTCTGACTCTTAGTTTCAATGATGGCTCCTCTGAATGCAATTAATCAGCGGTATTATTTTAAATGCATTATTTCTGTGATTAATTAAAATTAACACAATATTTTGGCAGCCCCAAAGATTTTGTATGACTTGGGTGACGTGGGTAAATCAAAAACAGAAAGTCACACCTGATGCCTAATATTCTACCTGCAGTGAATTTAAGCACTTAGATGTCACGAATCATCATTAATTTCTATTATTCTCTGTTATCCATAAACGTTCCTGTCATTTCAGACCCCGTCTCATCCTCCTGCTCTGCCCTGCAGTAACCCTGATTTCCTCCTTACCAGATGCTCACCCCCCCCAGGTCACCTGCAACCTGTTAGCTAATCACCTGCTCTAGAATACCAGTATATACCAGCCTGTTTTCCCAAGTCCTCTGCCTGATTGTTTTGTGTCTGCATGTTGCCTTTGCACCTTAGTGCACCAGTGCATGTGATCTTAGACTTAGGCTTTTAATTACTGCCATTTTTGCCTGCCCCTTTACTATCGCAGCCTGGCTCTTTTTTGTTTGTTTGTTTTGTTAATAAGTCCCTCTTAATCTGTGTCCACATTTCAGCCTTATTCATTGCCTGTTTGTCTAAGTCCTTAAAAAAAACTACTGACCAAATGGAACTCTCTATAGTAATGCAGACACTAAAAATTTCTGCATTACATAAGGACTCAGTGAGGGGTCAATACAGCACCCACACAACACTGGATTCACTTTATCCATACCATTGGTGCACTGAGCCTCAAAAGAACATGCAGGCACAGGGGCTGTCTCTTTTTTATTTATTAGAAACTAGAACTTTGATTTGACTGTAAAATAAATTATATAAAATAAATTTAAATAAGTTAAATAAAAAAGATTTACAATCTTGTAAGCATCTACTAGTTGGCACAGCAACCTGGATTATTTCTCTGTGTGCAGTCGCTTCCCGTTAAAGAAAAATATTCTTTAAGAAACTGATGGATGCACATTAAAATCTAAATCATTAAATGGCCAAATTAAAATGCAGTATGTTTTTAGAACATGCTTCTGATACTGATGTGCTCTGAAAATCTGAGCCTCATTTGGTGGGAAAAAAAAGCTCATTAGAACATAGAACCAGAGAGTTGAAGCACATATGGATCCAGCAGTGAGTCAACACTGCGTTTCTAACAAGTGTAGCTAAAAGAGAGACACTTTTTTCACAAAATGTCGTCCTAGCTGCTTTCTAAAACATCTATCAAAGATTAGCAGAATAATATTGCAGCCATGTTCTATACAATCACTATTTATTTGCAGCGGATGGAGAAAATCCTCATGAAAATGTCTGCAGCCAGTTTATTGACAATTATAACAGGGATTATGTGATATATAAAAGAGGTGTGTAACTTGCAATTGTATTATCAAGTATAAGATTACACTGAACCACAATGACAATTAATTCAGACACACACACACACACACACACACACACACAGAGCTTGTAAGAATGTGATAAGTTAAGGAAGCGGCATGACACAATGACAAACATATGGGGTAATGCAGTGAGAAGAGCTGCCACTAAAACTCTCAATAATAAAGATACTCAACACAACCACAAAGAAAAAGCAGAGACAGACCAACAACCAAAAACAAACACGATGGCTACAAAGAGACAAAAATGATGACAGATGGTCACAAAGAGACACAAAGCGTTCTGCACAGAAGGACTGACTGTGAAGCGATACAGAAGCGACAAACCTCAAGAGGTGCCCTAACTGACACAGCCATCTTGGCCTCTGTTCTGTGGATGAAATCACAATGCACATTCAGCAGCTTTTACCTCCATTACTGTTTGGACTTGTGGTTTGACTTACTGGAAATCAACCGTTGGGATGATGTCAGATTAGCGCAGGATGCTCCACCACATCAAATGCTAGTATATCACTTTTTTTTACTTTCACCACTGCTCATCAACAAAGAAATGTTAGCAGCCACTTCAGCATGCTGCACAGGCACGCTGCCTTAGTACTTAAGCGAGGCACTGATCCTCCCCACTTTAATATTTTAGTGTGATGGCAGGTTAATAATGTTCTGAAAAGAGCTGCATGACATTATGTTGATGTTCCAGTTTGAAGCAAAATGTAACCTGGCACAAAAGGCAGTTCATAGTGGGTTTTATTCAGATGCGTTCCTCATCAGTGCCAGCAGCAGGCTGCCTAAATTATCAGTTATTTTGCCACACTTTGTGATAGCTTTTTTATTTTCCTTATTGTCTCCATGAACATGTCTGTGCTCTGGAGTGTTGTGATGTGATGGCACCTTCAAACCTCGCCTGCCCTTTAAAGTCTCTCACTGAATGAGATGTGGACTTATTTTCTTTGTGATTAATATGCTATAAGATGGAAGCAGTATTGAGAGAGATTTCTTCAGTGAGCACTATCTGCATCTAGGGTTCTGATGTGGAGCATTTTCTAGATTTTCACTGTAAATTCAAAAAGAAGAGAGGATGAAAATATTTTGAGAGAAATTCATGGAGAGACTTGCAGTGTTGGATATTGCTGGCTATCTCAGCAGATATAGTCATCCTCAGTGGATGTGTCAAAGGACAAGATGAGAGAGAGAAGAGTTGGCCAAATATGTTATGCCAGCTGTGAGTGTGTGTGTGCGTGTTATTTGGCTGGTGAGATGTCACTGTGGGTTTGGAGCGTTTTGCCAAGGACAAGTGGGGTTTCTCTGATGCCGTGTTTGTCTCTTTTCAAACACACACAGCCGAAGCAAATGAAAGACAAGTGAGCACACAGAACATCACTTTCAGCGTGTCTGGCAGAGACGGACAGGGTGGGAGCAACACTGATCAAACATACTTATGCACACAGAGCGCAAAGAGGCGAGGGTGCACAGTGAGTCACTGATACCTCACATGAGGACACAGTGAGACACAGCAAAGGAGCAACTTCAGAACTAAAAACTGGGAGAAGACAAAATGTGCGTAATGAGCCTTCAGTTTATCTGCAGCTATAATTCATTACATTTTACACTATTGATTTCTGAAAACAATGCTGCTCTGGTGGACAAATTATGTAATAGTGTCCTTCATCCTACAGTAGTTTAGCATTTCTCTACTATAGCTAGTGGTTACTTATCTTGGGGCCATTACAATGGTAATAATAATAATTATGATGATGATGATGATGATCATGATGATTTTCTCAGAATTGAGTGATTTTCAACTGTTTTTCTTTCAGTTGCATGATTAAAAATGATGATTTCTTTACACAACCCATAGCATAAATAAACATTTATTATACATTTATTGTTTTTGGAATAATGATTTTCTGGATTTTGGAACTTGTCTTTCTTTCTGTCTATTTTTTTTTTGGAGAGGATTGTTTCTGGATGTTTTCTGGATTGAGGATTTCACAGTCACTACCTGCTTATCAGGACAATGAAGAAGAGTTTTAGTGCCTGGCTGTTTTTGTTCTTCCACATTATCCATTCCTGTGCCCACACGGCAGAAGCCAGTACCTGGGGGCTGCCATCTTGGACTGTCTGCAAACTTGTGACCAGCAGAGAGAGTATTATTCCAGATAAACTACTTACCTCAAGAAAAACATAGCTTTTGAAGTTCTTGTACTTCCCTTGCTTGACTACTTCCTTCTTGGCTTCCATACTCACCAGTCTCTTCTCTTCACGTCACACTGCAGCGCCACCTATCTGTCCAGTTGCTCCTGAACTGAAGCCCATCATCTCTATCTCAAATCCACGCTTCCCCTCCTTCTCTGGAGTGCTATAAATACGTTAAAACGTACCTGTCTAAGACTCCTAAATCTCTTACCATATGATATACAGCAGTGATTTTTGACAAGACACACCCTGCACACACACACTCATATACACAAATGCAAGCTTATAATCTACATCCTGCCTCTCAGAGTTAAAAAAAGGCAGGCAATGCAATACATCACAGAGCTGCAGCATGACCAACAGTCTCGTCTTCACAAGCTTCCTGAGAAGAGTCTTCTTTAGCTGCATATCCATTCATTATTTGACATAAATCTTAAATTACACTGAAGGTGTGTCTACAGTAAATGTAAGCCAGCTCGTATGTAACTCTTCACCCCGGTGCTTGTTGCCTGTAATCTCTACGTTTGGTCCAGCTCTCCTGATTGTTCAGGCTGCAAAACGATCGATAAGGGAGCAGAAGTTCATTCCTCAGCTGCAGGGCTCACTGACTGTGAACACTCAGCTGATGTGTCACCAATCAACAATCTTGTCAGCCTAGAAATCTGCTTTAGCTCCATTTTTAGCAGTGAATTGCCTTTCAGGTTTGAATATTCCTTTTATAAAATTTGGTTATAAAAACACCTTCCCACTAAATGTAAACAGACTGCTGTTCCAACTCTTAAATAAAGTTGCTAAGAAACCATCACTTCATCATTACTCATATCGTTATTGGAATATCTAAACACTCTCATCTTATCTCATCTCCTCTCATCTCGTCTCATCAGGAAAAATGTTGTGTTCAACCAGCCTGAATATGTGTGTCCAGTTTGTGTGTTTGTTCTTGTGTGTATTCAACACTATCTTTATTATATTTAATGAACTGTAGCAATCAATAATGAAGTGTACTGTGGCTGCACACACACACAGAAACAAGATACAGTAAGATAATGTTATATAGACTTAAGGCAGTATTGTGACTCATACGTACAGTGTCAGTATAATCCTAGTAATTTCTCTCATTCTACAGTTGTAGTTGTATGAATCTGGTCCACAGAGGAAATCTGCAGGGACTCCTGGTGTGACATGGGTCTGGTAGTGGAATAATGAGGATTTGCTGCCGAATATTTGAAGTTCTAAGCTTGAGCATTTCTACAAGAAAACCACAGGATCACCGGAATCATATAGTCCATTATTCACAGCCCGACGGTCAGCAGGAGAGCAGAGGAAGCAGTTCAAACATCAGCAAGGTAACAGCAGGCTTGGAAGTCTGCAATCAAATCGCAGGATTTTGGCCTGCTGAATCTGAACTGTGGCTGCAGCACATCATTATAGCAAGGTAGAGATTGACGTCAGATGCTGAAGACAAAAAGGAGAATGAAGGCAATTGTTCAAATGAAACACACAAGTATTATATATGTGGAATTGGTATGAGACACATACTGTACATATGCCTTCCCTTGTTTCACAGCCAAAATCTGTTAATGCTACTGCTTCAGAAGATGAAATAAAAGAAATTCAATACAAAACAGATACAAAAATAAAATGGCTTTATCCCACAGGGACATAAATCAGTCAATCGGAAACAGGAAGACACTAATTCACTTTGTGTTCCCCCCACTCTATCCTCATCTGAGATGTTATCTTCCAGCTTGTGACTGACTGAACAAATCGGATCCAGGTAATCAGCAGTGGGTAGGCCAGGAGTAGCTGGAAAACAAGCAGGGCTGCAGCACTGTTTTAGAGGGTGTCTATAGAATTAAGACTTGAGATAAGTTAATTCTGTTACTGTTTGTAGCTAAAGCATACACCTCAGTTTGAATGTTGATTATGTCTGCTTACTTGCTTTTTCCAGAGCTTACAATTGCATCTCAGTTTTTATCAGCTTCAAACCAATGACAATTTAGAAATGTGGCAAAAACACTCACATGTCACAGTCTGCATCTTTAGCAGAAGATTAAATCACATCCTGTTAATTTGCTAAGTCAGTGTTTTCAGTGACATATTTTTCTTAATATACCAACCTTTAAATGAGACGTTTCATACATGGATCACTAAAATTATTTTGTGAAAGTTCATTGAAAGGGGCTATTTTCGAGATACTAAAAAAAATTAGGGAATCACACATTAGACTAAATGCCAAATCAATATTCTATCCTATGAGTCATCATGCAAAAACTAAAATACAAATATACATGCAGTTAAAAATACAACCAGTCAGTGGGCATGGTCTTTGTATATGCTCTTCAAAAATGCAACACTTTCAAAGCACAAAGCACAGAAACGCGGCAAAAATTACAACAGGGGCAACAGACAAGGGTGAGAGCAGCAACAAAAGTAAAAATAAATATTAAAAATATATTAATTAGCGTTCCAACACTGAAACAACTGGAAGCCATCGTTGTTAATTGATGCTCATTTATTTACCAAAGAGCTGAGGGGAGATGATTATAATTACTAAGTCTCCCTTGCTTCTTTTCTCTCTCTCTTCCTCGCCTGACTCATTTCTTTTTTCTTTTTTTTTTTGATGCTATCAATCTCTTTCCAGCTGTTTGTTGTTTATCACCCCCCCCTTTGTAGCTGTCTCCGCATCTCCTCATTTGCAATTTGGCTCTTTTCTCCTGTTCTTTACATCTTTATGAGGGTTGCTCAGCAGAAGAAAGCTCTGCTCAGTGTGAGATCGACTCATTCTGCAGTAATTATTCATTACGGCAGCCGAGACTTCTCTTTTCTCATGTGCAGTTTTGCCTTTTGATGAAACTTAGATTCAACTTTGATGTAATTCAACAATTAGTGTGGCCTTCTCTGTGTTTGAATGACGACTTTTAAAATGGTTCCTGTGACCTTTCTAGCTGATATCAACCAGCCTGGAGCATCACATTTAAAAAAGAGGATCCAAGTACAAATACTGAACACCTACTGTATCATATCATACCACTAAAATGACATTAAAAAGGCACATATATTTCTCCAGCTCTTGTTAAATAAACTTTTCATGTTGTCACTTTGTGCCAAAAATTCTACTGTAAAAGGAGAATCTTTATATTTCCTGCCAAAAGTTAATGCTGATACGTGTGAATACATAGGGAATTAAAGTTGCAGGTTCCAGGCAGCTCTGATTGGCTGAAAGCATCATGTTGGGATTCTAGTAACAATCTCTTGTCCTTGGCCTGTAGCAGCGTTTTAATGACATGACACCTTTCACAGTTATCCCTCTAATTCTTTTTGCTCCTGGTTGCTGAGTTATTGGCGTGTTACAGCCGAGTGAGCAAAACAGTTTAAACTGAAGAAATTGAGCATCACTGACGCACATCAACATACATGTCCCTGACTCTGTGGTATTATTGAAACTTGCTTTTATCCCCAATACTATATGGTTTCTAACCACCTAATCCACCCAAGTAGCAGTGTGATTTGTGTGCATTTATATTTGTCAGAGACAAAGGATAATTATTATAGTTATTAGATTATTTATCTAATAACTAACACTAATCGAATAACTAAAATAATCTAATAAACTACCACTTTGTTCTCTTCTCTGTCTTATGGATCACAGCGAATACACCAACATAAAGCAATCCCGGCAGGCTGTGGCATACTGAAATCAATATTTACAACAGCTGTAAATGTGGCAGGTTTCAAAATGAATGCTGCAGAGAATAGTTGATGACACCTGCAATTCATTAAAATGACAGAGCGATGATATAAATGTATGGGTGTAAGGAATGATTCTGCTAAAAATGTCGGCTAATCTTCTGAGAAGTGTCATATTTGCTTTAATTCTCTGCTGTCAGTTATTTTGTAAAGTGATGTTTGAACAAAGTCCTCAGACTCCGTTTGGCTGCTGCAATAAAATTACAGCTTATAAGTTTACGATTTTTTTGTTTTGTGGTTTCCACTTCTGTCTTGCATGTACCTTAGACATATATGCCGTTTACTGGAGAAGAGAGCAGAAAGCAGCAATATACGCCTCTGCTTTACTGTCATGACATTTCATTACTGTTTCATTTTCTATGAATTTACGTAATAATTGATTGTAACTGTGAGAGCACCAAACACGTTGAACAACATTAGAGATCAATTAATACATGCAGTTGTGTGAAACCGGTGCAAATCCCACAATCAGTAATTAGGTCTCTATTGTCTGAATTCTCTTTAATATGGAGCCCTCACCAAAAACAGCAACCACTGCTGTGAACATTCACACAGACACTCACACACCCATGTACTGCACTGATATGATGATGACAGGCAATTATAAAGAGAGAGTGGCGCTGTAGGAGAGAAGAGCACAGACAGATGGTGTGTGTTTTGTATAAGCTGAGGTTTTCGGCTAACATCCTGCACATCCTGTGCTATTAACGTGTGTGTCAGTGTCTCCATACCTTTGTCAGCAAAAATGGGGAAAGCACATTAAATGGTAACATGGAAGAAATAGAAAAGTAAATAAATTCAAACACTATCGTTATAAACACTATAGCTTTTACATCTCTGCATAAAACTTTCTGACAAGTGCATCCTAAGACTTTTTAAAAAATCATCCAGGAAGCTTTATTTGTCTTAACCTTTTGGTCACAACTTAAAGGAAACTGTCAACTGATGGTAGGAGGCAGAAGGTTTGTAAAGAGAGGCAAATGTAATAGTGTTTTGTGATCTATAGGATTTAAGCCTCACTACATAGTTCAGACTGGTTGAGCAAAGTGCTACATTAGCTGTGATAGTGATAAACACGTGCAGCACCTATGTTTGAGTAATTGTACATAACAGCTTTCAGGCCAGTAAAAATACTGTAATTCTTTGATATGAGAACTGATCTGCACACATTAAAATGGATCATATGGGTAAAATAAAGCTGACAAATCCAATCTTTTTTTACTGTACTCTACTGCTGTTTGTCCACCTCAGCCTGTTGCTGAGGTGTTACAGCGTTACTCTCCAGTGACAGCTCGGTTGGACAG
Source organism: Ctenopoma kingsleyae (assembly GCA_032353495.1). Classification (NCBI taxonomy): domain Eukaryota; kingdom Metazoa; phylum Chordata; class Actinopteri; order Anabantiformes; family Anabantidae; genus Ctenopoma; species Ctenopoma kingsleyae. The sequence continues at coordinate 15,069,156 of JAUBNQ010000004.1, read as the reverse complement.
TGTGAGCATTCTGCCAAAAGACTTGACCTGTGTATCACAGTCAGTTGGCTTTCAATTATGGATAACAATATAAAGCCACTGTAGTTAAATAAAAGATAAAGCTGTGTATCATCAGCACAGCAGTGACAGCATCATGAAAACAATGAACAGAGGTGGACCAAGAAATGTCCTCTGTAGGACACCATATGTTATACATATTTTATGTGACTGACAGATGATAATTTGTGGTTAGACAGACAGTATTTTAAGTAAAATATCAATGGAAAACATGAAAGTTATAGGATGATATCATAGAAACCACAGGCGTGTGTTTCTTATACAGTATGTTACACCAAGTCAAAATGTCTCAGATGTCATGAGACAGATTGACACGTTTGACATGTTCAGTGCTGTTGGAAAAATGCAAACTTACATAATGGAACTGGAAGTAAATATGTAAATATGTCCATTTAAACAAAGCTTGATTGTACAATACAGAAGTCAAAGAGTGAGGCCTTTAGAAGTAGCAATCACTCCCTAGTTTTTAAAGGGTTAGTGCTATTTGTTTTGTGTTGTTGTTTTTTTTTCTATGTGGCTAACATGACAAAACAACAGAAAACAGAGGCGCACACAGGAGGCAAGTTTAGATGAGTCAACTTTAAAATTGTGTGGACAGCTTATTTCCTGAATAATTTTCTCATCAGCTCCACCCACAGTGGATTCAGTTTCCTCCACACTAAGACTTACACAGTCTTATTCCATTAATGCCATTACAGGCAATTCATACATCACGCTTAATCCCCAGTACCTGGATTGTGACTTAATTATGATATGTCTATGCTGTTGGTGAAGACATGACAATTTCACAGTCAGGAATACACAAACTTGCCCACACGCTCTTGCTCGTGGATCTTGAGTATCCCCGAAGTGTGGCTAAACAATATTGTCTGTCTGAGAAAATCAGAGGGGAGGATGGCACAGACAGGAGAAGGCAAAAGGGAGCTACATGGAGTGAAAAGATAAGATAAAGAGGGAGTGCCGAAAGAAGGAAAGAACTGAGGGATGGGATGAGAGAAGGTAATTAGGGTGGGAAGTAGAGGGCCAACCGGGACCTGCTTTACAATAGCTGTTGTCTTTTTTAATGGTACAGAAAGAAGGTAGGGAGACTAAGAAATGGTTTCATGGGATCGACTTTACATTCACCACACAAGAGAGACTGAATGGTCAAAGATGAAGGGACTATAAAAGGGGGAGATAAGGGTACGGAGTGAGGGATGATGAGGAGGAAAAAGGCATTATGGGAGCACTTGTTAAACAGCCCCAGATACAATACTCTGAAGACAAGGGAAATTGGCCTATTTTTAGGTTACAGAAGATATTTATTCAGGCTGCATATCAGGTGCTTAAGAATTCAGATTGGCTAAATGCAGTTCCAGCCTTATTTGTCTATAATGTAAAAAATACTTTCAGCTTTACCCTTGAGCCACCTCCACAACACAGACACTTACAGACAGACCAGCTTGGTGTGAACATTCTAGCTGATGCCAAAATTTTATGTCTTCAGCAATACTTTGTCTCATATATTATGCACATTTCGTCCATTAAGGTTAAGTGTTTCTTTGTGGGGTATTCTTATTCTGTACACTTGTTTTGATAGAGCTAGAAACAGCATTATCGTCTGTAAAAAAAACTATATATTTTAAGCTGGTTTACATGGTCTAAAGTTTTACAGTACATATTGTAATGAATATGACCAATGCTGAGAAAATGTATGTGCCATACATTCAATCACAAAAAACTATTATGTAGGACCAAACCTAAGAAATCACATTGCTTAAGGCTCCAGCCTAAATCTCCTATGACATGTCTTTCAAACTTCCTGATAACTTCAGCTAAATGTCCTGAGAATCATCATGACCAATTATTGTCATTGCACAATGAGTCTAACAGGTGAGGCCAAAATGTTGCATACTGATTTATAAAGCAATTTATTTGAAAAAACAAATCAGGAACCACAAAAAAAGACTGAACTTAGAACTTAAAAATGCTCGACCATAAAACCAAATGTCATGCATGGTCTGTTATCAGTAGCCCTGCGTGGCCATCACTCTTGGAGAAAGCTCATGGCCTCAACCTTCAAGGCCGCTGATCCCAGCTTTGCAGCAGCAGGTGTGTTAGGAATGGGATTTGTTATGGGATGTTTTGTGGCATCATCTCAAATCAGATGATTTCAAGCAACCTTTAAAGTTGTGACCCCAGAGGACTGAAGCTCCACGGTGGAGAAACTTTACTGTCTGAGTTTATGTCTTCTACTTCAGTTTGAACACAGTCTCATTGTTTGGGAAATGTGCATTGCATTGCATTATATTATATTATATTATATTATAGCTCAGTGGGTAGAGCAGTCGTCTTCCAACCCAAGGGTCGGTGGTTTGATTCTTATTCCCCCCAAAGCTATATGTTGAGGTGTCCTAGAACAAGACACCAAAACCCCGTAGTAGCGCTGACACAGGTCTAGCAGCTGTCCAAACAACAATTTCAATAAAGTATTAATTATTATTATATGTCCAATATAAATACACTGCTCAAAAAATTAAAGGACAACTTTGAAAACACATCAGATCTCACTTGGAAAAAAAATCATGCTGGATATCCATACTGATATGGAATGGGTAATGTGTTAGGAACAAAAGGATGCCACATCATTTGATGAAAATTAAACTTATCAACCTATAGAGGGCTTAATTTGAATTCACCAAGAAATTTAAACTGAAAAACTGTTATTATGTTAAATGTAGCAGATTAGTCCAATTTGCTGAAATGTTATTGCAGCAACTCAAGATGGTACTCCGTAGTTTGTATGGCCCCTACGTGCTTGTATGCATGCCTGACAACGTGAGATGACGAATGGTGTCCTGGGGTATCTCCTCCCTGATCCTGGGCATCACTGAGCTCCTGGCCAGTCTGAGGTGCAAGGTTTAGGTTGGATGGACCTAAATATGATGTCCCAGAGATGTTCTATTGGATTTAGGTCAGGTGACTGTGGAGCCCAGTCAACGGTATCAATTCCTTCATCCTCCAGGAACTGCCTGTATACTCTTGCCACATGAGGCCAGGCATTATCATGCACCAGGAGGAACCCAGGAGCCACTGCACCAGCTAAGGGTCTAACAATGGGTCTATGGATTTCATCCCGATAGCTAATGGCAGTCAGGGTGCCATTGTCTACCCTGTACATGTCAGTGTGTCCCTCCATGGATATGCCTCGCCAGACCAACACTGACCCACCACCAAACTGATCATGGTGAACAATGTTGCAGGCAGCATAACATTCACCGCGGCTTCTCCAGACCCTTTAACATCTGTCACATGAGCTCAGCGTGAACCTGCTTTCATCTGTGAAAAGCACAGGGCGTCAGTGCTAGTCCTGCCAATGTTGTTCTCTGTTCTCTGGTGTTCTCTGGTAAATGCCAGACGAGCTCCATGGTGCCGGGCAGTGAGCACAGGGCCCACTAGAGAAAGCTGGGCCCTCAGGCCACCCTCATGAAGTCAGATTCTAATTGTTTGGTCAGAGACACTCACGCCAGTAGTCCGCTGGAGG
>JAUBNQ010000004.1:15053052-15065476 GCA_032353495.1 Ctenopoma kingsleyae | reverse complement strand
AGGAGTTAAACTATATATCTTTAGATATTATGTATCACATTTAATATTATTAAATGCATTGATGGATATATTTGCTATATTTTGCATGTTTTAATGAACACAACCCCAACATGTAGGCTGTTAAAAAACGTAAACTCATTGACTCATTTAGACTGCTATTTAAAAAATATAAATGTAAAAAAACAAAGTAGACATCCTAAAGACTAAGGAAACCAAAGGCAGGGGATCTTCCAGAGAAGCCATTGAAAGAAAGTGAGCCAGATAACAGCAGAACTGCTGTACATGGGATAATAAAATTAATGAAGCCTATTTAGGTTTGGCAAAAATGTTTCAGCACTCGCTATACACACTAATTCCTTCCTACAACACTGGGGGCTAAGCTCCCCTTGTCTTTCTTTCATAGTGACGTCCCAGCTTATTAATATCATTATTTCTAAAACATGCACTACAAAAAATTCAGCTTGTGATAGATGATTGAAAGTAAAAAAATAAAAAAAAAATCTTTTCTTGTCACGGTTGAGGAAAAGATTCATATATATACACGTAAGTTCAAACTGTTTTCAAGTACTGTCAGAATCATATCGTACTCTTGTCCTTTTGTGTCTGTCTTTCTATGTTTTTCTGTTCCTCCCTCACCTTCGCCACACCCCTCTCTCCACTCTCTCTCCCTGATTGCTCCTAGGTGTTTCTTGTTACTAATCATCCTGTTACTCACCGTGTTGCTCTCTTGTTTCTTCGTGTCCTCTTCCCTTCATCATTTCCGTAAGTTGGTTTGGGTTTAGTTTCTGTTCCATCTTCTATCTTTCCCTAGTTTCGGTCAACCCGTGCTCTTCCCAGGTCACCATGTCACATCTCTCATGCCAAGTTAATGCTTAGTCCTTTTCCTCACTTTCCCTCAACCTTCCCGTCTTTAGTGTTTATTTTGGTATTGTGGTTTTGCCTCCTCTCTTGTTCTGACAAGTACAACATGTAAAAAGGTATTTTAACAACACAAAGACAAATACTGTTAAACTTAATGTACTTTACTAAAGCTTTTTTAAAAAAATAGAAAATAACAGTATTTTGATAAAAATGTCTCTTTCTTGAGCTCACTTTGACATAAAAGGCTGTGGAAGAGTTAATGAAAACAAGATTTTGTCAATATTTATTAATTATTATTAAATATTTATTTAATAAATGCATCTTAAAAACAGTAAATTCTAAAAAATAATAACAGCCTCATTCAACATTTTTAAGCTTTGTCTGTTTCTCTTCGCTTTTCCCGTCTGATTTTACATCTCACTCCACTGCCATGTGCACATAGGGGAGAGTGACTCTGTTATTTCCCCCAACTAAGGTTGCCCCTCTCAGTGCTGACTGTTAAATAGTCATATTGTGGTCAATAAAATAAAATGCATTTGAATTTAAATGAACATGCATAAAATGGTAGCAAATGCATCACATGAAAGTTGATGAATTTCCTGTTTACTGTTCCCATATGTCTCTATGAACCAAGTCAGACTTGAGCTGCAGACATGTTGTTGCCTCAAGCATTTTTCCTAACCTTTATTAAAATATTAGCAGTGCATTTTCTTGGTTGTCATGACCATGCACTATATTTCAAATACATTTCCAAACGGATCATCTGAGGATGTGTTGGGAAGTAAATTATGCAATAAAGCTTGTTATATTTCCACTGTATATTGCCACTCCATATGTCTCATTCTAAAAATAACAAAATGTTAAATCTTCAACTAAAAAGGTACCTATAAGACGAGACAGTAAAAGAAATGATATTGGGAAAAAATAATATTTACTTGAGTTGATGGTAAATTAATTGATTTATTGATTGATTGATAAAGAACTTTCTTCTGTTGAGTCAGAAGCAATAATTGGAGTCTAGTTATTAAAGGTGGAGACAAAAAGAAAATACAATGATAAAATAAAATTACCTTTTTTCCTAGAATGGCTAAGAAACATACTGGATATTAATAATAGAAGTTTTGACAAAAACTCAGAAAAACTGGGACACTGGTGTCTGTGGATTTATGGCAGAAACTGTCTATCATCACAATAAGTCACAGTTGTACCTTTGTGACTAAGCAGTATGGTGAAAACAGAGAATATAAATCAAATATAACAACTGCAATCAAATGTGAAATCATCTTTGACTGAAGTTCAGACAGTGGTGACTAAGTCTTCTCAAGTGACTCAATCAAAAGGTATGAAGTGGGAGGATATTGAGTGATTAATGCTACACGAATTAACAAAATACACAACAGAGGAAAAATAAGAATAATACAGTAGGTCACTGCTGTGTTTGGTGTCAGGTTAAGCGGAGGGGTGAGACGCTCAATTATTACTTGTAACAGGAAACAAATTTTTACATAACCTTGTAAGACAAATGGAAAGATGTACAACACGACTAAGACTAGAGTCACTTGGCCTTTAGCAGTGACAATGTGTGGAATCACTTGCCCATTAACACTTAACAAGAAAGAGGTCCAGTTACTGTTGACTCAACTTTCAGACTAAACAGTACTGGCTTTACAAAATTTCAAACCAATTCACATATTATTTTATTAAGATATGTCATTAAGGACCAAAATGTTGGCCCAACCAACAGATACAGCTCAAACCTAGAGCCATGCTGCTAACTTAACTACAAACTTTGAGTAAATCAGAGGTGTGCAGGTCATAGAACTGTAGTTTTGAATGTAAGTAACAAGGCAAAACAAGTTCCCTGTTGGATTAATACAGTATTTTGAATCTTGAATTTTGAATGTGCCATTTGGTTGAAGCAGTGAATAACAATAGCAGTAGTTTCATCTTTCAGACGTGTTGATCTGAACTGAAGTCACCTGGTTTGTGTTTTGACTTTCATCCATCCACACATTTTCAATATTTTTTTGGCTCAACATGAGCTTTCACTAAAACTGAAAATGCAAATAGTGGTATTTTCCTGAAGGATACCATCTATATTAAATAACTGTGAACCCTGAAATCAGTTTCACAGCTCAACAGCTGCAAGATGACAGATAACACGTTCTTTCTCCCTGTTGTCTGTATATGTGTGAGTGTGGCTGGTATTGCTAACTCTGTGGGAACTAACTTCAGTTTTCCAACATTGTAGTGAAGACATTCCTGCACTGTGATGACATTTTCCCAAGTCCTTACAACAGGACTGTTTAGAGGATAAAACCAATGGGATTAAGGTTCAAATTAGGGTTAGGACAAAGGTGGTGGTTAAAACACTCGTTAAACAAATTGTAATGCATAATCTTGCAGCTAGGTATATACTATACTGTATATACATATACATTATGTCAATAGAAAAGTATGAACAATGCCAAATATAACTATACAAAATTATTTATCACTAATAGATAAATTAAAAAGATTTTTTTTAGATAATTGAAATCAATAATTGAAGAGATGATTCCTTCCCATGATTTGTTAATACTTATAAAACCACGTTTTGTATAATAAGTTTGTAAGCTAAGTGAAAATTACATCTTTGGTTAAATCACATTGGCATGTTTGAATTTCACCAAGAACACAAAGAATGCTTTGTATGATTCAGTGAGAATCTTTTGTAACAGGAAGGTCACAGGATTTAGACACTCAACAGAAACATTGTGAATTAAATGCCAAACTAACACTGCAGTACTGTAGAGGTGTGTTGACCTGCTTAACAGAATGGAAACACATGCAAGACAACTGATTTCTCACTTTGTTCACTGCAGTTGTAATATAGTGGGAATGAAAAATGTTTAATGGAACACAGTGGGGTGATTTTGACAGCTGTTGTTCCAGGAGCAAACATCTGGATTTATAGCTGCTACCTACAGAATATAAATATACCAAAATGTCAAACTAGCAATAAAATTACCCTTACTCATTTACTTGGAAACTAAACAATTAATGTATTAATCTTGTCAGAAAGTGTCAGGCTGGATATAAAACTATGTTTACTGTATGATTTACTTGGGTTACTTGGATGTTTTGAATTATGATTACCATTGCAAACTAGCACTGACTACTCACAGCTCAATACTGATTTCAGTTAATTTAGGTAAACATATCAGCCTTAATTTCAACAGGACAGTGCTCAGCATGAGCACTCCCACTGCTCTGACTGTGGCTATGCAACCCCATACTCATCAAGCTGTGATGCACTGTGTGTTCTGACACCTGTCGATCATAGCCATCATTTGTTCCCCCTGCTGACCCCCAGTCCACCACAATGTCAAAACCACCAGGTGGCTGATTGATGTATGAAATAGCTCATGCTCCAGACTTCATTTAATAAGTTCATACTAGACAAGACCCAAATTCATGACTTTTGGGAGCTAATCAAAAGCACAAGCATGTGTGTTTTATGTAGCTGCAAAGACTCACAATGATATGCTAAGCTATGATGCATTTTTAGCATTTTGTTAAAGAATTCACTCGCAATAAATGACATTTCTGAGGTTCTGTAATTTAATTGCTATCTGAAGTTAACTGAACTGAATTGACTTAGAAGGTGAAGCAGGAGAAGTGCTGGCACTATTACTATAAGTGGACTGTGTGATATTTACCTCCAGGTTAAGTGGAGGTGAAAACTGAGGCTGTCGCACAGGCAGACTGTGTGCGAGTGTGAGACAGACAGAGTATGCGTGTAGTTAGACAGAGAGGTTGATGAGGGTCTAAAGGTCAGTGTGAAAGTCTGACCTTCAGTCTAAATATTCCTGCTGGCATTTACACTGAGACTGACACACACACACACACACTCTTCTTTATTTTGGTATGCAACAGTTCTTCAGGAGACAAGATAAACAGTGAGGATTACATATAATGGGGTCAAAGTAACCTAATTACTGTAAAGAATAACTCCAAGGATACTGGGTTTAAGATGTGCTTTATTTTGCATGAAGCAGATAAAGAAAAATAACACAGAGTGAAATGCAGTTTTAGAGGCCAAGAAAAAAATACTGAAAGAAAACCAACGCTGGAGTGATATTAATATTTTTTGACAGGCTCTCAAGTAATTTCCCAGAACTGTGAACCTTTTTCAGGATGGCAGATTGTATTAAACAACTATACATTATTTATGCCTTGACAGCGATGACAAGAGCAATCACATTTCTCTGACAACAGTGTGGAAGTAAGACACAATAACAAAGTAAATACCAGTGCAGTTACATAGTAGAACCCCTCACTATGTAAGTCAACAGCAGAAATTCTGTTTATGGAGTGTTTCCATGAATTCTATGTGAGTATAAGTTATACAACAGAAAAAACACACAAAATGAAAACACTCAATGGGCCTTAGAATTTGTTCTTAGATAAAAAATAAAAAAAATCTATGTACACTCAAGAGTATGCTTACCACATTTTAGTCATTACATGTTTGTGCAAAATAACTGGTTATTGCATTTTTGTGTTAAAATAATGATTTCCAACAGTCTTTTGAAATTAATAAACACTACACTAGCACTTTACACACATCATCACATCATATGTGTGTGTGTGTGGGCACCGGCAAGGTGTTTACCTCTGCTAGATAGGAACAACTAAATGATGACATTCATTAATATGAGAATGATTGTACATGCAAATCAGCAGTTTAAGAACATGTCGTGAATCTCAAGACTTTTCTTAAGGACAAATTTAAGAAAACTTGTAGGCATACATTGGTGAATGAGGTCCAGTGTTATTCCGCCATTAGTTTAATGAAGCAGAAAGCATTGTGATGTTCCATTGGTTACATGGCTTTCGTCTTAAATAAGACTGCAGAAACCATTAAGAGTGTGAACAGTAGTTCCTGCTTTTACAACAGAAGAGAATCCAAGCAAAAACACAGGTGGTAATGGGTCACACATTACCACAGGTGTTTTTATTTATTTTGCCCGATTTGACCTTTCCTAACAACTGTGCGATTGAGCACAGACAGGACTGTCTTAATGTCTTAATATTAATAATTAATAATTCTCAATAATATTCACTCAATAGATTTTACTGACGGACAAGTTCACATTGTGATTAGTGTTTTGGAAGTGTATTAGTTCCTGCATACTTCTTACTTAACGTCTTACAGCTCAAACCTAAGTGGGTCTAATTAATCACAGTAGGCAAAAATACTTGTGTGGATATCTATTTTGATGCATAATATTACTTGAGTACTTGAGAACCAACAGTCCAGGGAAGACAGCACAGCAAAACTAAGTCATTTACTCATGAAATTGGAGGTGCTTCCAAAGCTCAGTTTCTTCTACTGACTGTTTGCGTCTTTCTGCTAATTCAGTTTGCTCTCTATAAAAAGAAAGTCCCATTCTGTTTGTTTACCTACCCTTTGATTCAATTATAGACTCCTAGCACTTTGTTCCGTTTTTTTTATTCCATGGTCACAGTGCTGTAAATCCCTGCTTGTCTATTTACAGCAGTTGTTTGTAGTGTTGATGATCTAGAAATGCAGCTTAATCTACTGTTGCACTGCGGGGTAAGTAGCTGTGGATAAAAGCATCATTTAAATGCTGTAAATGTAATGATAATGTCTTTATACATACCAACTATCATTAACTAAACTGTGTTGCAAAAGTGCAGCAGCAGGCAAAGATAATTGTTCATTTGTTGTGTGTGGTTTTCTGCAAGAAATTCAAGTAGTACTACATGTTCAATAGGCTACAGACCTTCATTCTTAAATAAGATGACTGATACCATTAACAGTGTGAAGCTTTCTCTGCAGTTTAATATTATATTGAGTGGTATTAACTTAATGAACCTCTATTGTTCATGTTATTAGCAGAGGGTAATGAGGTCTGTGCAGTAAATGCATTGACTCCCCCTCTCTCAAGTTTACCTTCTCATTTATGCTGAAAGTAACTCTACATAGATTGTCAAAGTCCCTGGTCAAATCATTTTGTATAAGATGTAATTGTGTCACACAGATATTACACGCATGAACCCACATTGCCATTAAAAGATGTCCATCATCCATTATATAGTACCAAGCTAACCCAGAGTCAATAAACCATAATCATATGCAGTTAATTTATTTGGTAAATATTTGCACAATACTGTTAATTAGGATGTTACATTGGACTGACAAGATGGAAATTGCATGTTTCCCAGGTGCCTGACAATGAACAGTAAGCTGTGTGCATATATGAATAACTAGATGGCATACTGTCAGGAAGCTGGTGCCCTTCTCATAACATTGGTTCCTCCTCTCACCTGTAGCAACTCATGTGTCAGACTTCTCATTTCAAACAATGCTTCTTTAGCTTTTCATTTCAGCAAGCACTGTTTAAGTATTTCACTATCAAAGACAGTGCTGGCGTCCCTCTCCATACACATTGATTGAGACTGATGATTGACAAGTAACATATGAACAACACATCACAGATTCATATATTCAGCACCACACCTAGCTAGAGATAGGACTGAAATGTTATTACACAACATATATCAGTATTACTAGCTGGTGTGAGAGTGCAAATTAATATGTATGAAATGCATTATTTGATGATGTAAGCCTGTCAAAACACTGCACTAGCAGGAAGTGTCGATGCAAGTTATATTGTGGTGTCAAACTCTCTGCAGATACATACATACATATTTAACACCTACTTTGCTGGTGTCTGTCATATTAAGTCAATATGTGCCAATGCATGCTGAAAAAACAGTAGATCAGCTTAAGTAAAAAAAAGATTTATGATGCCACGAGAACTGATGATGTCATACGTGGAGGTAGACAACAAAAAACTTGGTGATCCTGGTTTTGGGATGAGTGAGAGTTAAATCTGTCACACAGGTCAAGCAGGCACATTGGCAGCTATTAGTACATGGCCCCATCCATCAGTCTTGCATATATAAAGCAAGCCCAAACTTTTCTTCATGTGTATGTACAATAGTATGTCTAATCTCATCTATTTGTCACACACTGGTTTACTATATTCTCTTTTTTTTCATGATTGCCCTTTGCTCCACTAACCTCTCCTGTCATTTAAAACCCCAGCCGCTCCCTCCTACTTACTGCTTTGGTCCTGGCCGAACGTTCACCTGGCTGCTCCCTTTTCCCCATACACCTGCTGCTCATTCCTGATAATTAGCCACTAGTATTTATACCAGCCTGCTTCTCTCGGTCTCCTGCTGGACTGTCTGTTTCTTCACTGCTGTAACTTTGTAGCCTTGTTTTGTTTCTAATGTTTTTGCTTCTTGCATGTCTTTTTGGATTTGTAACCTCAGTCTGGCCCTCTTATGCCTATCCATACACATTGTGGGTTTAAGCTATGTGGTTTGCAATCAGATTAATTCAAATACATTTAGTGCTGGTAACATTTTGTTTGTTTGTTAATTGTTTAAAACATGACACCAAGCCATATCATGCATACCTATCACATCCTAGTATCCGTATCCTAGTCCAGTGATGGTTAAACATCCTTTGTACTTAAGTAATTTTAGCATGTTTATACAGTAAACAAGCCATTGTGTAACAGGGAAAACTATCATGGTCCATGGTTAAACCAAATATGTAGCACTGGTAACACCAGTGACATTATTTAAAGATGTATCTAAACACAAATTGTTGTATTTTTTATGAACTGAGATTTGTCATGACCTTTAAAACTATAGCTTGTCAAACATTATTTTAGTAGAAATCTGCTTCAAAATGTATCTTAATGTGGAGCGATGCAGCCAAAAGCCTGTAACCCAGACTCAGTGAACAGCCTGGCAGCAAGACAAATATATTCCCTTCTAAATATGTTTGAGCAGGGCTCGGTCTTCCAAGCAGAGGTCAATTATTTCTGCCTGACTGGTACATTTCAAAGCATTCTTATTTATTTTAATTTAATATCTACAAATGCCTGAAGAGCAGTGCAGATCTATGTAGGGATGGGCAGAGTGAAGCAGACTGATTTGTCTCATGCTATCCTGCCTTGATAACCCCAAATGTGCATATTGTAGCTTTAATATGTTATGCATCTTCCAGGATCCAAGGTCGCTTACCTTCCTTTCCTTAAACTCATGAGGTAGGCAATGAGGAAAACACAGTTTCTCTCCCTCTCTGTAAAGTGGATTTTTTTCAGCAGTGAGAGTGTATAGTGACTGGGTGGTGTTATTAATGAATGCCTTCCCCAAAATGACCAACATGGAAAGATTTTCAACTTAAAGCTTTTTGTTGTTAGAAGACCGATGTGCTGACATTAGCTGACTACAAAGGCGCAACCCCATCAAAGACTATGATACACAAAGAAACATCAGTATAAACAGCTTATTAAAAGAGCTAGAGGTGACAGAGACAGACAGCATGTCAGTAACAGTAGCATATACAGTATTTGCCGTTTGCATTGTTATCCAACTACAAAGGCCACGGATTTAGACACTGACATATGAATGAAACAACAAGCAGTTTTCTGTCTTACAGCACAAGTCTGCTCCATTTTTAGTTAGCCAGAGTAACAGGCACATAGGATACTCTTTAATCATCCAAAAGGTTTGCAGTGGGCACAACTTTGAACAGCGGAAAGTTCTTCCCCCACATCCTCCAAACTGTACCGTTGCCCTTACCCTCTCATACAATCCACAGGAACATAGCACCCCTTCTGTTAGACAGCAAGAATCTATTGCAATAGTTTATTACTTAATTAGTTTGTTTGCATTGTTGCTTTACAACAAGTAGATTGTGGGTTCAAACTTGGTGGATGCCTGGGGCCTTTTTTTGTTTTAAGTTAGCTTCTTCTTCCAGTGCCTGAATCCTCAGAGTGAGCAAACAATTTTCTAGCACAGAACCAAACACTGGAACAGCTTCACGGAGAGAAGGTTACAGAGCTGGGGCGGCTCAACGGAAGCACAGACTTGAATCTTGTTGAAAATCCATGCAGGCACTCGATGATAGCTGTAGACAGATGGTCCTATTCCATCTTGATTTAGAGTGAGAAAAATCTACATTTAAGAATAAGAAAAAAACCCAGGCACAGCTAACAACTCAATCGAAACACATTTGTAATGGTTAACTGTGGCTATGTGACATCATGTCTCATAAAAGGCCAATCAAATGCAGAAATGTGTCTAGAGGCTAAATAATAGAAAGCTATTGTATTTTATGTGCTGGCTTGAGGTAGGACACACACACACACACACACACACACCTGCATCAGCTCACAAAGTGCATGGGATACACAGGCAGACATATTTGCACAAACCCATACATGCAGTCAAATAGGAATATTCACTATATAGCATGTAAAGTAATGCACACACATTCATCCAGATATACACACTATGTTTCACAGATGCTTACTGAACCCTTGAGCCATCCAGGGCGACTGATGAGAGCAGAGCACTCCAAACAAACTCTAAAGAGAAGCTGTCAAAGACATGCAGGAAATCAATGACTGCCAGTCTTTGTTTGTACAGAACCAAACAGGTGCATATGTCAGAACAATGGACACACAATCCCATTTCAGAAGGCACAGGTTTAAGTAAAGGCCAATTTATAGTTTCCTACAGCACCGTGCCCACACCACAGATGCACACTAGCACACTACAATACATGATGGCTACTCTGGACAGCAGAACAATGAGAAGAAGTGTTGCATTGTTTGACTTAACAGCATGAAAAAGGGAAAGAAATAGAATAGTATGAGGATCAATTGCACATGAAAAGTGTCAAAGATGATGAAATAAATATTACATAACTTTGATGAAATGAAATGAACATCTCATTTACTTGCACTGGCGTAAAGAGCAGACTGACACGGCTCCATGCTGTCATTCACAGACAGTCCATCCCAACACTCATGGACTGGGTTGGTGATGAAATGTACATCATGGATACAGTTACAGATGTATGGATTCTGAAAGAATGAATTCGCTTTAATTATGTTTGGACTTTTTAATTCTCACCTAAAATAAGAAGAGATGTTTTTTTAAACTGCCATCACCCTGTGGTATTTGTAAATCTGTTTTCTTCGTTCCAGCAAAAACTTTTCTTTTTATTTCACTCCACATATACCAATATGCTCACTTGAGACATTTCAATGGCACAAGTGTTTTAGACCTACAATTTCATTCAGGATGTCATGGGGAAGAAGAAAATTATCTTGTAAAATTCCTCATGCTCCCAAAAGGAAAGACAGGCTGCTGCAAACGATGTGACTGCATCAAGAGATTTGTGTCAAAGCAGCATGTAGAGAATGATACTGACATTGCCCCAAGGGACCAACCAGAAAAAAGCTGTATTTCTATGAAACAAAAATTGTAGCTAAGGGAAAGGGAGAGATAAGACAATGACTTTTGAGGCAAACTTGTGGATTTGTTACTTGTTACTGACAGCAGAGACTGAAGGTGACATAATTTTGCATCTTTACTAGTGTAATCTGTCATGACAAAATACTGTTCCAGAGGAAGACCATTAAGACATCACATTTAATGCTGCAGTAATGCTTTATTTATATTAATGGTGATTCCTGTGTGTAATGTGAAAGGTGTTGCTCATAGTGTTGAATTATTACCCAAACCTGCAACTCGTCTTTGTGGTAAAGTGACTTTTAATATATTTTGGAACATGGTTGTGTTTTGGTTTTGCTTTCACCAGTGTCATCCCAAGAAAGGTTATTCAGTGGCAACTGGACTTGTTGTGTTTTTTTGCCACTGAATGACCTTTTTTGGGATTACCCTGACCTGGATGACTGAGAATCTGAGAGTCTGAAGTGTCATTCATGTTCTTTAAACTGCAAATATTGGACTTAATTCATCAGGTATTCAAAAATACTATTCAAAATTCTAATGTTGTGTCTGATAGACTTTTAATTATCAATATGTTTGCTACTTTATTTGCCCCTAAAAACAGTTTTAAGCAGTGGTGGCTGGTGAAATTATTTTTTTGGGGGGGCGCACTTTTGTATGTGAGTTCTCCGGTGCACTCTAACCACATATCACCACTAGTATAAGCCAAAGCACCATTATCATGCATCACACTACTTTAAAAGATTAAATTAACGTTAAAATACACAGTCTGTGTCAGTTACTATTTATAAGTAAATAAGTAAACCGTCTCTCCTTCAGCTGAGAACATGCAGTCAATGAGCTCATTCTGAACTGTCTTAGATGTCTCCTTAAACACAGTAAGTCTGCAGGCACAGTCCACCAGCCCCCAGAAAATGCCAGGAGTGTTCACTTTTCGTGACCACGCAACATGAGCTCAAACACACAACAGAATATAATGCAGTCTGTTATCTTAGACAAAATGTGTGGGTTTTTGTCCCCCTCCTCATATACTCTATCCTGTAGCTTTCATTAAGCTGCATAGCGATATTCACACTGCTAAGACACATAGCAGTTAGCATTTTTCATGTAACTGCTAGTCTGTTCATGTTTTTTCACTTTATCAGGAAAATGTATTAAATCCGTATTACCTGTCTGAATCCAGACTCGTTCTTTTCCTGACAGCTGACAG
>JAUBNQ010000004.1:15039901-15052952 GCA_032353495.1 Ctenopoma kingsleyae | reverse complement strand
GGCAGACCTGCTTATAAAGGGAAGTGCACAGGTGGATATGGTTAGACTGATGAGGGCTGATTGCAGGGTGCAGAGAGCGAGCAGAGTGAGGGGAGAGAGGTGACAGGAAGATGACCAAATATAACACAGCCCAGGGAGGCAGGCTGGGGGCCGTGACAGATCCATGGTCCCCTCAGTGACCTGGCTGCTGGTCTGATAGCCAGTGATGGTCCTCATGCCCCTCCACACCTCTCTGGTGTTCTGCTGCTGGAGGCTCTGTTCCAGTTTCCTCTTGTAGACCTCCTTCCCCTCCTTGATCCTAACAGACAGCACCCCCTGGACCCTCTTCACTGCCTCCCTGTTACCAGACCTGAATGCCTTTTTCTTCTCATTCAGGGAAGATTTTATATCCTTTGTGACCCAGGGCTTGTAGTTGGGGAAGCAATGAATTGTTGACTGTTGTTGTTGTGTAACTGATGTTAAAGTTGAAGAAGTGACTGTAGGTGTCCCTTATTTCAACATCCAACATCCAACAAGGAAGATGTTTTGTCATCCACCTCCTCCCAATCCTTTATCACTTTAAAATTCCATCAACAAATGGCATTGTTGGTCCTGTCATATTTACCATCCATCATGTTACATGTTACCTTATCGATGATAAGGTGATAATAAACCTACTGGCCTACTGTAGATAAGAGGTAGCCCACTGAACCAATACTTTGAGAATGATGATGGCTGATAACTGACCACTGAATAGCATGATAACAGTCAAATCGGCTTATTCACCTGGTGTAGTCACTGTGCCATGCAGTGCTATGAAATAGCATGCATTTGATTTTAGAATGTTTATTTTGCTGATAACTGGAGCCTGCTACAGCTGCAAGAAAAGATGATGCAAGTGGTGAGAAGAAAAAAGTTAAGTTGCATGCCATAAAACTAAAACAGTGAGTTTCAAAACAGTAGAAAACTGCTGGGTTGGGTGATGTGCTGAATTTAAATTAGCTCTTGGATTTTAATCTCTAGAGAAAAGTCTAATAAACTGAACTGTGTTCTGTTAAGCAGACAACAATCCTTGTGAGATGCATTTAAATTAATTCTTACTGCATGTTGTGATAGTTTTACGGACTTTACAAACACAAAAAAGGGTTCATTATAAAATTAATTTCCACAAAACACTACCCTAAACAACACACCTGATGTATATCAGTCAGCATCAAATACTACCAGTAAGTGTTTCTTAAATGGGTGAGCTGCCATAACCATATTGTTTGTAACAGTTGTGTGTAAGTTGAGTGACACATGAGAATAAATTTCAAAATGAGACGATAGGAGATATGTAGGTGTTAGAAAATGTGTTTTACGAGACTGTACTATGCTCACATTTTCAGTCTCACTCTTTAATGACACTTTTCTTCTACTGTATACTTTTATACACAAACAGGAGCTGCCAGCACATGGAGACTTTCAATTAACTCTTAACTATATTTTTAATGAGCTCTGAGTCGATGGCGTTGATGCAGCCGTCAAGCCAAACCAGAGGAAGACCAGTAGGGTTTAACTGGCTCCTTAACAAGATAATCAAAGCTTGGAATTGGCTTGTTCCAGAAAGGCTGATCAGGAGAGTTGTAGAATGCTTTTCCAAACAGTCACCTAATAAATATTTTAGATGGATGTGTTTTTTACAGATAATTCACCTTCTGTGGCTGTTACACTGTTTGTTTAGCTTAATTACATTTTCTTGTCTTTCTTTTTGTATACTGCAGAACCGGAAGAGGCTATTGTGAACAGAGATGAGAAAAAGAGAAACCACCACCACCCCACCCAACACATACACACCTTCTACCACCCACCAGGGGCAGGAAATACACCAAGCTGCACTGCTGTCAGTGTGTTAATGGGTTTAGTTAGGATGAATGACCTTCTATTGCAGATATTTCTTTTAACAGCGTCTGAGAATAATTTGGGTCAAAATCTCAAAATATGTCGACTCCACACAAAGCATACATTGAGCATTCAACACATTATTAAGCATGATGGAGTCGACTTTCCATTCTAACTTTCATTATGAACATAGCACATTATATATTCATAGGAAATGTGTTTTTAAGTGGTAATCTGTAACATAGCAGCTTTTGTGTAATTTGGTGCATTTCTAGGGGAGTTGTTTAACAACTCTTACAGTGGTTATTATACAAGTAATTTTATTTATTCCAAGGACTGTGTAAGTGCAGATCACATCTTTTCACATGTCACAGTATTTTCTCCAGGGAAGACCTTCCAGACACAAGATTTGCATCCTGTCATTCAATTTGTGTTCCAATTGTATGTACTGTAATTAGTGTCTGATTTACTCTGGCAGCAGCCCATTACACAATCAGTGACTGGGACAGCCTTCTAGTAATATTATGCAGATGGAAAAACAGCTTCAGTGTTTCTGTTCAGTGGTGGATTTCTAATATGAATCAAAGGGGATAATACTTAAAAGAATATTTTGGTATTTTGGGAATGTGCTGATTTGCTTTCTTGTAGAGACTTACCAAGCAAAATTAAGTGTAAGACTAACATTTCATTTACCTTTGTTTTGATTGACAGCTGAGGGAAATATCTGACTCTTTAGCTGCTAAATTATTACTGAAATCTGTATTCACCAAGTGGCAATGAAGTGTCTGATCATTGTTATATGGGACTCCCATATTCAACCTGTCTATGGATTAAAGACTTCCTGATAGACTGTACACAAAGGGTTAGGGTGGACCCCCACACCTCCTCGGCCATCATCATCAGCACTGGCTCTCAGGGCTGTGTGCTGAGCCCCCTGCTCACTCCGCCCACAACAGCAACACCATCGTCACCACTGTGGTGGGGCTCATCTCTGGAGGGGATGAGTCCGCCTACAGGGACGAAGTGGAGTGGGTGACAGCGTGGTGCACTGACAACAACCTGCTCCTGAACACAATAAAGACCAAGGAGATTGCTGAGTTCCGAGAGGAGCCGGCTCTCCAGGCAGTGTGGCATGAATGGAGTCCTCCAGAGGCCAGCAAAGAAGGGCTCCAGGTCCAGAGGAGGAGAATTGACGGGAGAGAGTGTCAGCTTTGGTGTTCTTGGAGCTTCTTGGGATGGTAGGCCAGGTGAAAATTGAAGGACTTGAAGAAAAGAGCCCATCCTGCCGGGGGTTGAGCTGCTTGGTGTGCTGGATGTGGATTGGTCAGGACTAGGAATGGCTCTACAGTCCCCTGGAGCCTGTGCCGCCACTCCAAAGCCCACTTGATGGCCAGCAGCTCATGGTCCCCAACCCAGTAATGCTGCTGAGTGGGGGAGAACTTCCTGGAGAAGAAGTAACACAGATGGAGTTTTCCGTCTGGACTGCATTGCGAGAGAACTGCGCCTGCGCCCACATCAGACGCGTCCACCTCAACAATGACAGACTTGGCTCGATCAGGGTGTACCAGGATGGAAGCGTTGGTGAAACAGTTCTAGGAGATGATGGAAACCTCGAACAGCCTCTGGAGGAAGATGAAATGGCGTCTTCTGGCTGGTTGGTTTTGTGAGGGTCGTGAGAGGCGCTACAACCAAACTGAAGCCACAGATGATTCGCAGATAGAAATTAGCGAACCCCAGAAAGCTTTGCAGCTACTTAAGACTGGTGGGTCTGGACCACCGAGTCACAGCTTCCACCTTCTGGGGATCCATGGCCACACCCTGAGGAGAGATGGTGTAACCCAGGAACGTGGTGGAGCGCAGGTGGAAGACTTATTTCTCCAGCTTACAGAACAGCTGATGGGCAAGCAACCTCTGAAATATGGCCCTCACGTGGCAGATATGGTCCTCTTCTGAACGGGGTTACACTAGGATGTCGTCCAGGTAAACAAACACCCACCGGCCCAGCATATCACGAAGGACATCATTGATGAAATGCTGGAACACGGTAGGTGCGTTGCACAACCGGAACAGCATTACTAGGAACTCCCAGTGTCCAGTTGGTGTGATGAAGACTGTCTTCTACTCATCCCCCTCCCGGATGCATATGAGGTTGTAAGCACTGCACAGGTCCAGTTTAGTGAAGATGGTGGCCTGGGAGAGGGAATCCAGAGCAGAAGAGAGCAATGGTAGAGGGTGAGACTCTGGTCCCCATCTGAGAATCCTACATGTTGACCACGAAATCTGTGGGTCCTGTAGACGAAGCCAAGGGACACCCAGAATGAGTGGAGATGAAGCAGCGGAAATGACTAGGAAGTGGAACTGCTCTGAGTGAATGCTGACGGACATCTGGACTGGTTTGGTTTGGTGCTGGATAGGAAAAAGCTGAAGCTGAAGTGACTGGAATGAACCGGTTGACTGGTTTCAGGGATATTCCCAGCCAGGAGGCTAAGCTCTGCTCGATAAAATTCTCCACAGCCCCTAAATTCAGGAGTGCGTTAACCTCGACCCATCAGAGTCCCAGCTGAAAAATTACCATGTGCAAGAAATGAGAAGGCAGAATGGTGTTAAGCTGACCAGATAAAGCTCCCCCGACACTTACCTGGCCTTGCCGTTTCCCAGACACATAAGGCACTGCGAGTGGTGGTGTTGGCCAACCCACAGTAAGTCCTCATGAAGAGGCCCTCGCGCCAGCAGCGATCTCTCTCCATCAGTGTCAGTCGTCCGAGCTGCATGTGCTCTTCGGCTGCAGGGCTAGCGGCCACTCCCAAGGTGGAGGGAGGCGACAACAGGGAGGGAGGCGAAGTGGGTGAGGGGCGAAAGTGGCAAGGAGCTGGACGAGGACGAGTCAGGATACGCTGGTCGATCTGGAGAGCCAAATCAACGGCATCATCCCGAGACTTTGGCGCTTCCTTCCCTCATCCCGTATGTAGCTCACTAACCTCTCCATGAAGGTCGTGGCGAGTGATTGTTGAGATCGAAGCTCGGGAAATGAATAAAACGCAATGACTGAGCAGAGAGCAGGTGAGTGGACTTCCTGTTTATATCCTGTCCTAACCAATCCTGGCCTTTCCTCGCAGTCACCTGATCTGCTCACATGACAATAGAAAAAGCACTTTACAAACATCCACAGATAGACACGCACAAGGGTGTCAGTTTAGGTTAACAATTTAGTTTGTAGGAATCAGTATGCAGTCCTAAATCAATAGCAGTTGTGAAGGCAATGAGGCAGAGACTGGGACAATAGGAGACTGGGGACTGCACATACACAATAACTGCACTATGCCTTACTCTTTTACGGTTGTGATTTATGAGAAATATTTTGATCCACTGTAGCAGATTTTTACCCTCAAGTGAAGGATTGGGGTGAAATCTGAATCATGGATGATAGTTAGAAGCTTTGGATATCTGTGTCATGGGGAAAATCATAGGCAATGGCACGAAGAAGCTATAACCTGTCCAGGTTGCACTTGATTACAATATGTTGAGAGGTGGACTGTGTGTGTGTGTGTGTGTGCATATATGGGTGTATTTGTGTGATGTTGTCCTGTTCTGTCACACTGAGCAGTGGGTTGGTGATACATAGGTATCCTTAGGCTTGTTCTACACTCCCACGCATAGACCTGCATGTATGTTTTTGTTTGTTCACATCTGTGTGTGCTTCAGAGGTTTATCCTTCTCACAGCTAATTCAGGTTGAAAACTGGGGTTGGAATAATGTTAGGGTGCGGAAATAAATGCAAATAAATTGAGCCTCCTCTCAAAAGCCCAGTGGGATCTAACTATTGGAAACCTGTAGCTGTGTGTGTGCGTGTGTGTGTATCAGCATGTAGGCCACATCGCCTCCTTTTCACCTGACTTTATCAATATTAACAGCTAACATGTGGCATGACTTATAGGGCCATCTATATTTCCCTTACACACACACACCTACACACGAGCAAATGACACACAGTTGACCTCCAGTATGGACCCTATCTTTCAGGCTGCTTAGCCCCTCAGGGAGATTCTGTGCAAGGAATAAATATTTAGATGGGTCCCGGGCTCTGACAGGCTGTGCATGGTGATGGCTTGTGTTGGAACACAAATTCAGAGCTACATCTCTGCCCCCAGGACGTTTGTTCTTTTTGATTCACCATGGTCCGTAAAGCTATTGGGTGTGTCAAATTCAACAGGAGAGGGACAGAAAGGGCCTGGGACTGTCATTGACGTTGTTGGTGTTGACTGACATGTTGCATTATTTCATCACTAATTTTTCATGTCATTTTTCTGTGCACATTATGTTTCAGCATTGAAACACACAATGTGAAAAATAGCCCTGCGAACTACTGTAGTGCTACATTCATAACTATTCTGTACACTGCCTGCTGGTGCCTCTGATATGTTACGACATTCAGCTTTTTGGCTGCATTCAGAGTTTCACTAGGTGTGAAAAAATAGGCTCAGTTTGATGCAAACTCAAAGTGGAATCTGCCATGACTCTGTGACAGGTCATCAGCATCTGTTCACCGTCATGCTGTTGTAGCCTGCTAGAGGTACCGCAGGTGTTTTAAGCCTGCATAGAAAGTAAAGTTAACAAACTGTGGGGGAAAAGGGAAACATGAAGTTAGGAGCAAGGCCAGCAGCTCTGTATGAATGTATGTAGACACTGAAAGGGAATGTCAGCATGCAATGTGTGCACAATGACTATGTTAACATGTGATGTGTAGCATTCTTCAACTATGTTCATTATCTTATTTCAGCACATTATCACGATGAAGCTAAAAAAATACATTACTGCAACTGACCTTGTGGCAACCGAAAAAGTAATTAGATAGCATAGATAACATAGATTTAATGCAGCAAATGACTACTATCATCAAGAAATTACCAAAATCATTTGGGATCATTGTCTAGAAGAAATGGTACAGAAAATATCATCCTTGTTTACCTGGTGTATTTAACCCATTCCAATTTAAAATTGTCTGCAAATGTGCAAATTTGTGTAACGTTGACTTGAAAAAAGATAATCACTTCATCACAACACCAGCATGCATATGACATGGTTAGCAATCTATTGTTAACAGAATTAGCATTGTACCTAAGGTGCTCTCAGTTATGACATTTCCACTGAGTGTTCTGTGAGTACAGCATGGACTACTGTTGAAAAGCAAAGCACAAGATCTTTGTTTTTCCATTACCAGTTATTTGAGGCTCACATAATACATTATTGTTGTAATACAGAAGAGCAGCCATCTCAAACATTTCAACTGATGCCTCTATGCACCCTAATGTACAAGATCCAGTGTTTTGTTTATTGTCTAGGAACCATGAACATTAGTGCAAGTCCATCTAATAGATGTTGAGATATTTCACTGCATAATTCATAAATTTGACTGATAGCCCTGGATAAAAAAATACAACATCAACAATGTCATTAGGGTTCTTTTATGAAGGACCTTGAATGTCTGTATCAAATGTAATGTCTTGACATCTAACTCATAACCAAAATGGTCAGCATCACAGTGGTGCTAAAAGAAAAGGCATGTAATATCTAAACCAAACATGCCATTTTATTTTGTTATTAAATACAGTTCTGGCAAGATGATTCAAATTTAGAGTTAAGAAAATTAAGCTCTCATTTGTTTCATATCTGTGATTTATTAATCTCTAACAGAATAAAATAGAAAAGTATACTATACTTTACATTTTGAGAGTCATCTTTAAAACACAATCAGTCTCTCTTAGAAATAGAAATCCATTAAATGATATAATTTACAACTATGCAAGCTGTAAGAATTATTTTAGTTTAATACTACAGTGTAACCTTGTCTAAAAGAGCCAGAAGAGAGTCAGAGGTGGAAACGGGAGAATTTCATGGCCAGACATTCATTAATAAAGCTCATTAGGGAGTTCATGTACTACACTGCTGTTCTGAAAACACTTTTTCCTGAAAATCACTGAGATAAAAAATGGTATCCTGGGGGCAAGGTGCCGAAGTTGATTGATTTCAACATTTTCAGAAACTTCTTACAGTGCCTGCGTGAATTTGGATAATTTTCCCCACAACTATGTCATATCTCAGTAGAACCGCCTGAGCCAACTGGGAATCACAGCCAAAGTGCACATCACAGTTGCCTGAAAGGCAGAACTTTTTTTTTCCAAGGAAATTATCCTGAGCGTTTAGAGTCAAGGGCTCTTGGAGAAAAGTAGAACTGTACTACCTAATTTCACGAAAGCCCTTAGAAAGCCTAATTTCTGTGGATTTGTTGGTGACGAATTATTTCCATGAAGTGAGGACTGAATAGACTCTGCTGTGTTGATATGATTTCAGTGGCTCTAAAATCTAAGTGTTGATGTGATTCAATTGTTGAAGCGAAGTCTTCCGTTCAGCAGGACACCAATCATCAGCTCTGCTTAAGATGGTAATTTTCTCTCTTTTACTGACAACAATAATTTCTTGCTCCCTTCTCTCTGCTGGCGACAATTTGTATTCTCGTCATGTCTCCTCTGTGGCTGTGAAAATAATCAGACAGGGGAGTATCCAATGGGAGAAAATCTCATTAGACTGATTTAGGAAAGCCTCTGTTGACTGTAAACACTGTTGAGAATATAAACACACATGCATACTGCTAATTCTCTCAGCTGTTAGGGATCATTTTTAGAACCAAAGTTTCTCATTTATGCTTGGCTATTCATGTGCATAGTAGATCAGGATGCCAGATACTTCATGAAATAGACACTTTATATGATATAAAGAAGCTAAAGAGAGACTCTAGTTTGCAGAATCATTGTGCATTACACAGATAAACAGCATGTCAAAGTTATTTTCTGTTTTTTCCTGGAAAATTGGTTAGTGAATAGAAAGTGCTACTCCACCTCAGCTGTTCTTCAGCCTACCTCCTGTTGTTTGTTTTTGTGTGGATGTAACTATAGATATTTTATTTAGGGCACGCTGTCCCTGGCAGGATGCAAGCATTCATGAGAGAAGAATAATTGGTCTGAAGAAGAATGTGATGCATATTGGATTGTTTTGTGTGTGTGTGTGTGTGTGTGTGTGTGTGTGTGTGTGTGTGTGTGTGTGTGTGTGTGTGTGTGTGTACACTATCAAAAACCAGTGTTGCTCTGTCATAGTCAGGCAACATAAAAACATAAATTCCCTCTCTTTTGGACATTAAGCACATAAAGCAAATGCACTCATACCTTTATATTTCTTGTGATGTTAACTTGAGTTTTTTCATGATAATTTTAATTATTTATTTATCTCTCACCAACTACTTAAAAGCTACTTAAAAGTCCATTTGTTTTGGCCATTTAGAAGCAGCAGAAAACCTCTAAATACAGCACTGACACATTATCACCTTATAAAGTTGTAGGGAATGTCTGAACTATTCACACATATGCAGTAGGTACAGAGCTAAACTGGCATTCATTTGGAGATATACCTCTTATGCAAATGTCTCTTAAAAATGACCTACCTATACAACTAAATTGCAATCACATCTACGTTTTTGTGGGGAACGTAATTTCAACCAGATTACATTTTCTGTTAACATAATGATCATATGTTCACAAGTAACGTAAATGACAAGTCATAAATATGTTGATACTAAACATTAATTAAATGTACACAGGCAATGTATTTTTGCCCCCAAAATATCAGATCTATAACATCCTATTTTCTCTTCCGTAAACATAAACAATGTTATAGTTTAACATCCCTGTGTCCTGTGTGTTGTTGGCCTATCCAATCACCCTGTCCACCTCCCTACATGGACCTTTGGTTTAATTTACTGCTTTAAGTGTGAAATATTGACACACCTGGGTCACACGCCTGATTAACATTACCGTGCATCTCATACTGATGAGTATATTAACGTCATTATACAATGCTCTGGGAATGAGAACGGGTTGCTTTGAGGCTAGTTATTCCTCACCAGTATGTACGTGCTCTTGTCACCACACTACTTGAATAAGTTTCTGACTTTTTAACTTATTTTACACCCTGATGGTGAAAACAGACATCACAGGCTCTTAGCTTTTGTCTAACAAGAAGATGACTTAAATGAAACTAAAAATCAGTCAGCACATCACTGACTAATCAGTCAACACTGTGATCTCAATAATGTGTGCTGAACAGTTGGTCAACAGTTTTAGGGATCAGATGTATTCAGGATGAAGAATGTGCTCTGCACTAGAAATATTAAATAGTTTAGTTTATTTATTTTAATAATGGTGTTTGCCTGTTTTTGCAACTGAGTTCTGACAAGTCAAAAACTTAGTCTCCTATCAGCCCTGTTTCATGTTCTACTGACTCCTGTGGAAAATATCTACTTATCTGCTAAAGGCTCCACTGAGGTCACCAGCACGTTGCTAACTTTGTCTGTCTGCCATTTGGTGTTTGGTAAGCTTAGGGGAGCGGAGAGAGTAAACCATTAAAGCTGCAGGTCATAAAACAAATCAACAAGGACAACAAAATGAAAGGGTTCCTTGAATGTTGTGCAACTGCAGAGTTGCACTCTGAGATTTTATCACTACAATGGACCCTTTTGTCATTTGATTGCTAGTATAAAGAAGCATAATAAAATTAGTGCTGGTTTAATATGCTAATTTCCTACATTGCCCCAAATGCCCTATAACAAACCCACAGGAGTGACAGCATTGCAATCGGCCGCAGATTAGACTGCATTGCATTCTGTTCTATGAAGGCTATGTTGATCAAGAAATAGCTATCTCCTTCTCCACCTTATTGCCCACAGGCTTTACTGCCAGCATTCCTTTTTCCATCTGAGCTGATAATGTACTGATATAAAGCATACATACAGCTTGAAGCTAAAAGTTTAATAATCCTGATGGCTAATTGCTTTTTACCACCTGAAGCCTCAAACTATGGGATTCCACCTCCCAAACCTTGCCTCTGCATATTTTTCTAGCAGTGCCTAGGCATCTGCCGTGTGGCCATTGTTGTCAGCTCACTGAAAAGCCAGCGGGCAGTCCCATCAGACCTTACATCTACATGCTTTAGATGTTGCAATGGGACCTAATGTGATTAAATAATTTACAGCTAGGAGGAGCTGAATTGTGTGGGAACTTGCATTGTAACATTTTACTTCATTTGGTGCACACAATCTTCCATCAAGATTTTGTGCACTCCATCTTCTTTGTAGCACACAGAAAATGTAAACATATTATTATATAAATAAGGCATTTACTATAATTTGCCTGAATGCGATCTAAGTGTTTACTTCAATTTTAAAGTCAACTTATCATTTTACATCCAAACTAAACACTGCCAGTACTTGTACACATTTCATTTTCTTCTTCTTTGACTCTGCAGAGACCACTCTGTGTCCCAGCCAACAGACTTGAACTAAATCACTGAAATACTTGCAGTCAAAATATAAGTTGCAAAGAATAGATCCCAAAACATTGCCTTCCTTTACGTTATATTTCCAATGTTTTTGTAGTGTGATTTTCCAGCTATTTTCTTGGGAGTCTGGAGAAGTAAAGTGATGCCACAAATGTCACATTTTTGTAGCACACTATACATTATATTTAACTTCCTTATATTTGATTGTTTGTATGGAGAATTTATGTTTACGTATGTCACCAGCCTTTGAGCGGCCGTAGCTAGTGTCATGGTAAACGACTAAAGGTAGTTACCGAAACGATGCTTTATTTGTAGAGTAATAGTAGTAAAAGAGAAACAGGTTGAGATATAAACCTGCCCAAAACCTGATGATATGATTTATAGCTGGTATAAAAAGTAAACAACCTGATATAAAGCACAGATGGCAAATTGTCTTGAAAGGACAGGATGATAAGAGAGCACAGTCTGTGGTCCTGAACTGTAACCATATTTACTTTTTAAACTGATATATTGATGTTGTATATAAAAACTCACAAGTCTTACTCTTTTTTTGTTATAAGGATTTTCTGTCTGTGCCACAAGTGGACGAAAAACAGAGGCAAACAAACGGGTACACACATTGAATTGAATCCAATGCATGCATTGCACAAAAAATGAAATCACATTGATGTTACTGCTTCACTGTGATTATTGATAAGGTAACGTTGTGATTACATAAATTAATGCTTTTTATTTCTTTATTATTGCATCTTAATTTTGAATGTGTGTCTTTTGTAGATTTTTAAAGTGGCAAAGGATCGTATGAATTTATAATGAGCTTTCAGCTCTGCAAGGCTCAATGGCCAGAGGACAGCGCCACACGTTTATCTGAATTTAGCTTATTGTAGTTCAATTTGGAGCTGCCACTTTTAAAATGAGAATAAATTGTGTCTCTGCTGACAAGACAGGGCTATTAAAGAAAGAGCTTGTGTAACATAGCAAGACACAGTATCACCAATATAATTCTCAATTAAGGATACCTGTTGGCCCCGCTTTACAGCAGGTGTTATGTGATTAACTTAGTCTTTGTGATTATTTAGAAGCAAATCATCAATTGGAATCAAATCAGCTAATTCCTATATATCTCTTCCTGTACTACTGCAATGGTGTTTGTTTACCATTTCAAAAGTGAGAACAATGTTTTGTTTTCTGAAGATTCTCAGATTTGGGTTTCTCCAAAGAAAAACTGCTGAGTCTTGTCCTGAAGAAGTTTGTTTACTCTGTACATGCTTCACTGCATTAAACTGCATATACACTGCTCTGCCTTATAGGAATAGTTTATGATTATGATAATGTATTATTTTATTGTTCAATAACAACTTAAGGAACAATTGGGCTTGTACTGGTCAGGAGTGCACTCCCTGCCTTACAGGACAGCTGTCCCACTTGCCCCTCTGTAGATCCTCCCCTGCTGCACAATACTCGTCAAATAAACTAAATTTTACAAATCACTGTTGCCGCGTGAGAGACGCAGACAAAGTGTGGAACGAATGCCCTTGTAGCGGGTAGGATTGACCCAGATGCAGAGTGAACCTCAATGGGTTCGAAAACACACACTTGTTACTATCGTAACACCCAGAGCGCTGAAAGCGGATTCCCACCCAGCCTGCTGTCATAGTGGTGCTATTTCACTCCATCCCAAATGGAGCCTGCAATCCGCCATTAGAGAAGTTTTAGCTGGTTCAATAGATGTCTGTTTCCATAGGGATGATATTTGAAGCTGAACATTTAGCACTTCTCAGGACCTACTGTGCTGTGACATGCAGTA
>JAUBNQ010000004.1:14984132-14995384 GCA_032353495.1 Ctenopoma kingsleyae | reverse complement strand
ACACACACACACACACACACACACACACACACACACACACACACAGCTGGTCATTCCCAATAACTGTTTGACCTGCTGCACCACCTCTGCTCTCTCATTCAGGGGAGAGGGTAAAGAAGCAGTCATGAAATTGAACAAAGACAAAACAACGAAAAGAGAAAACCTCTATACACATATCTAAGAGCAGGGATTCTTCAATTATTAATAGCTGTACATGATTACGACATATAAATTTAAGTTGCTAAGTTGGGTTATGACATAAAAGCAAAGATCAAACATCAGAATCCTATTCAGCTACTCAGACATGCAGTAATCAAGTTTAAGTTCAGCACTCATACTTGCTATGGTTAAACAGTAAAGGATACAGTTGGTGTGTCTATAGGCTCCTGCGTTCACATTAACAGATGATCGTTACTAATCAAAATGTTTTTATGCCATAGTCTCCACCAGAACTTTACTAAAACCTATAAGAAATGACAACTCCTACAAATTTGATTTAGATGTATCAAATAAGCTCTTTAATATTCATTAAGCTACAGCTGTGGTAAATGACTTTTAAAAGTCATGTCATGCAGTAAGCTATGATAAAGGGCTCTGCTGTAGCCAGCAACTTAACTTCTGGCTATTTTATAATAATGGATATACTCTGATTGTTGAAGCCTAATGAGGGTTCATCCATTATCCATTAGTGACAGTGTGAGTTTAACTTCATGCAGAAAATTCATTTTCATTTCTTCTGATGAAAATATCATTTGTTGTTCTCATACCAACAAAACTACTGGACAAAATGAAATTTTAACTAGTTGATGGCACAACATGGAAAGAGAAGGGATCACTTATGTAAGAATAAATTATCCTGAGGGGCAAGGTGTCTTATAGTTGTTGGCCTGCTCACTGGGAGCTGTGTCTTAAAAGTGCTAAACAATTTTTTAAAGGATTTTTAAAAAGTAAAAAAAAGTAGAAGCAACAATATAAATCAAATATGTTTTGATTTATTATTTAATGTTTTTTGTATTATATTTTTATTATATATTTCTATGTGAGCCCTCGTGTTAACCAGCTCTTCTCTGATTGGTCCAGTCTAAATGTAGATTGACTCTAATCAAACAGATCACCACCACCTGACTGATGAGTGTGTTTGTGTCTTTTTATTTCCTGTTCTGCTTTGTGGTGCTCAGCTGCTAAAACCTAATAAAGAACTATGTTAGTGCCAAACATTGCTATGTTCAGTTCACTGGGATCTGTCAGTGTAGTGTGCAGAAGTTTCTGTTTGAACTACAACATCCTAACTTTCGACCAAACTCTGTTTTATTCAGACTGAAGTGAAAACAACAAAATGTTTCAGCACAACAATGTGTGACACAACACAAATGACCTTTCTGAAGATTTGCTATATCTCTGTGTGAGACAAAATTCCACTATTTTATTTACATGCAACATTTACATTATCTCATTTTTTGTTTGGGAAATTGACCAGAAACTCATGTTGGCGTTAAAACAAACTTTTCTAGGAGGCACAGTGTAGATGAAGACCTTTATAATTTTCACTTCCTCTGTGAACTGAGTAAGAGAAATGTTAATGTTACGGTTGTTTGATTAATTCATTAATAACAGTAGTAAGTCTTATATATATATGTAAATAAACAAGTTACACCCAAGCTGTCACAGATGTGTCACGATGATCACTTGTAAACTAGTTTATAGACTGATTTTATCTGTGAGCTTCATAGCTGCTGCACTGCCTTACAACGACTGATGTTTGATGCTTAGATGAAGTGTGCAACAGCTACACACTGTAAAACTTTAATTTAATGACTTTTGGGGATAAATGTTCGTCTACAGACATCTACATTGTGTTAGTAATCATTGAGCAGGACTCTGGGTGTTACTTTTCTCCATTACAGTTTGTTTCAGCTACTACCTTATTTATGTTGTATGACAGATTCAATTACTCAAATGGACTTCAACAGTGATTGCTCAATTAAAGTAAACAGGTCAGAAAGTTAACTTTTAAGTCTAGCCAGTATTGGTTTTCTCTCTATCAGAAAAATGTAAAGAATTCACCTTATTAAAGTGTGATAATTTAGGAAAAGTTTGGGTGAACGTCAGTCAGAGTAGAACTAGCAATAAATGGGTACTTTTTTTCATTTGAAGCTTAAATTAATGTCTTCTGCAGCCCAACTGGAGCCTGCATCCTCAAATATTGAGCAGCTAAAGGAAGTGTGTGTATTTTCCATTTTTTTTGTGTTTGATGGAGAACATCTACATACAGTATATAAGTGCATGAAATCAAAGGTTTCACTCCTAGCTTCAGAAATAATTCTCTGACAGAGATGCTCCATGAGAGTGTAGGAATCAAAGTGAAGTAGATAAAGAGACTGTGGACACTCTCACACTTCCGTACACACAAAGTGTCATTCGTCGTGTTATTACAGTGTCTAGTAGGGTCTATCTAAAACGCTGTGGGCCACTGGAATGCTGTTGATGCCCAAGGCAACCTAAGCAGTAGGTGGGCTATCTAACAGCTGCTAGGGAGAGATAATAAAAGCAGCATGTACTGTATGTGTATGTGTGTGCGCTACCCTGTAAAAGTGTAGGTACACAGGTAGAACTAGCACCTTACATGTGTATGTGATGGGCATTTTCTACCTTTTTCTGATGTGTTAGACCAAACTACTAATTGACTGATAAGAAAATAATTGATCAATCATTAAATAACTCACTAGTTAAAGAGTAAAACTGATCAGTTTAGTGTTACTCTGCAGCTGATTGTATTCTATGCTCAGGCAACATCCCCACATAGATAAAAGTTAATGGTACATCAGACAAACATTGCGTCACATAAGACTGACTTACTGAATGTCTGTAGGGAGTCAGCCTTTAGTACTTTGGAAGCAACACAAACAATTTGTCCCCACTAAACCTCAAATGAAACCTGCACCCATACTAGTCAATATATCTTTATGAAGGCGAAGGCCTTCAACAGCCATTTTCCCAAAATTAAGTGCTCTCCGCTCTGCCACGTTCTAGCTTCTCCTGGAGGTACAGCCTGTTAGCCGTAATTGTCGGCCGTATTTCACTCAAAGGTTTCCAGCAGGACACATGTAAGCTCTGCAGTTCTGCTCCAAGGCTGTTGCTATTTCTATCAAAGGCTCTGCACCCATCTACAGTACATTGTAAAGACTTGACTCACACGCTCTGTCTTCTCATCTCTCTCCCTCCCGCTTTCCCTCGCCTTCCTCCCATTCAACTTTTTCTCGATCCGTCTCCCACTTCTTGGGTTTCCAACCCTGCTCATTAATTCACAACCTTCAGCCATATGTGAAAGAAGGAGAGAGACAAGACAAGAAGAGAAGCTAAAATGAATGAAGTTCATGAGCTTAGGGCACGTCTGAGCACTGTGATGAGTTTTGTCTTTGTATCTGTGCACATTGGAGACATTTGATTCAGTTTAACAGAATGTCAACTTTATTGTCACTTAAAGACATAATCTTTGATTTTATTTGGAGTCTGCTGGGACAACACCTTCCAACAACTGAGAACAACTGAACAATGGTCACTGTGTGTTTAAGTTACAATGAGAGAAAACAGTGCAGGAATAGTGTGGATTCTGTGTTCAGTGTAATTACATGAGGCAGAGAGTGTTAAAGAAGGACTAGTCTTGAACAAAGACAGCTAAAGTCACAAGGACATGTCTATCACCTGAAAAGAGAAGACTTCAGGGTGCAGTGGCCCAGAAGTTGTCAGTCAACAAAATTTCAACTATGCCATCAAAATAATGGTTAGTAACCCTGAACGTACGGTGTATTATCACTGGCACTGAAGTCTGAGTCTTTCATTCATCTTCTCTCAACTTGCTGATTCTCCCTGAAGTAAACACTGTGTACATTTCACTCTTGCTGCTACTTCCAACATAAAAAAGAAAAGCTAAACCTTTTGGACCATGGAGATCCACAGCAGACATTTCAACTGTCTCCTAAAAATGACGTTTGTATACAACTAAACTGCAATCCCCATTATGTTTTTGTAGAGAACATAATTGTCATGTTGTACTGAAACGTATTTTTGTGAATGAATGAATGACGTGCTACATTTATTAACGCAAAGTGATTGGGGTGGATGGAAGGCGTTCACTGTGCAGGACTGACATGCTGGAGACCCAAGTTCAAGACCAAAGTCCCCTGTGAGATTGAGTTTAGGTAAGAAAAGTACTGAGTTAGGGTTAGAGAAATATGGAGATCGTGTTTTGCTTTCATTTTTAATGCAGCAGTTTAGTTGTATACAAATGTAATTTTTAGGAGACAGGGCTGGACATTTTGACATGCCAAATTGGAAAAGTACATTACTAAAACCATTATTGACAGCTCTGTTCTGTTCAAATAAGGAAGACATGACAGTGAGCAGCTAAATCAAATCCGTCCTCTGTATTATTTAATATTTCCACTTACCTCAATCCATCAGTTAGCCAGTCAGGCAACGTAATCATTCATCTGGAGTCATATTTCAAGCCTCCTGTTCATTTGAAGACCAGTGTTCACTCTATTTTGGCTCTTTTTGGTCTTCACCAACCAGAAAATATACTGCTCATTGGCTTCTACCTTAACATATCCTTGGGTACCCTACAATATTTTACATTTTGTTTCCAAAATGGACAGACAACTTGCCATATGTGACATACTCTTGAGTGCAAACAGTATATTATAGCAGAAAATTACCCCACATACCTCAGAAACACAAAGATTTGTTTTGTCAGAAAATAAGAACCTTGCACATTTCTGCATGATTGTTTAGGTATCCATTCATATCTATTCTATTTACTTCTGTTAGGTGTCAGCATGTGTCAAAAGTGTTTTCTGCCCATGATGCCTATGATTTGTTGAGTAAACTCAAATATTGACCTGATGTCTGTCTCCACTGCTCTTTATTGACCAACCTCTGTTGTGTCTGATTTAGAATTGGATTGTTCTTGAGACTGTCTGAGCACCAAAAACTCCTCAACTCTTAACCCTTCATATACATCTAAAACCCACCAGAATATTGTAACAGTGATATTCAGTTTGAGTAAACTTCAAAAAAGACCTTCCTCCGCATAATAATAAGGATTATCACAATACAGGTTTAGTTCCAGAAAGTCAAAAGTGAATCTCTAGAGTATTTAAAAAGCTGTAATACTCACTGGTTTCATAAGTTTATATTGACTTTCCTTTGAGGTTTTGTATCTTAAGCCTTAAATTTGGCATGGCAGGTCGGCAAACTGGCATCATGTGCTGGCAAAACAGAAAGTGACTAACTCAGCGCAAAGCTGTTTTTTCATGACACACAAAAGTCTGCAGCACCAGCTTACCTCCAGCACCAGAAATGTGTGTGTGTGTGATTATGTGCCTGTCATAATGTACTTAAATTTGCTATTTTTAGCTTTTAAATGATGCAGTTTTAAACATACTTCCTGCTGAGAAGAGTGTGAACCTCTACGTTTATGTTATACTGATGTCACCAGATCAGATTTTCCAGTTTGTGGCCAGATGATTGATGTGCTGGATTAAGCTGCAGCTTTAATCAGGAACTGATTTTACTTTGGAATGAACTCAACCTAACTGTAGTTTTCTTTTTCTGTGTAAGCTTCAAATTACCCGTTCAAAATGTAAATGACAGGTATCAGCACTTACACATCCCTCTGGCTCTATTCGCACACAAAACAGGAGGAGGCAAAGCATAGAAGTAGTAAGAGTGCTTGTTTGTTCATTGTTTTTGTTTTGGGTTTTTGGGGGAAATTTGGTTAAATAAATAAATCATATGGTAAAACCTAACAATAGCTTTTTACTTCTGGTGATTGTCTTTAGGCTACAGGTTTGACTACTTTTTTCTTAAACCTTTGACCCCAGAGTTCTCACATTATTTAGTCATTTTGCTACAGATGCTATTTAAGATGGCTAAATCTATAAGATACTTTCCCTTTAAAGTTATGTCAGGTGAATGTTTTACAATTGCAGTTCACACACATTTTTGCATGGCAGAAAGCATCACCACCCACACTTTTCTACGCATTATTATCTTCTTCTCCCACGTCTCCTGAATTGCTCAGTTTGATCTGTCTCAACTTGTCCTCTACTCTGTCACTGCACTTTATCCAAAATGCACCATCAAAACCTGCTCTCTTCATTTTGTTTTCATATGTTCAAACTCTCATGCCAGCATTGGCTTACTTGTTTACTCTTTTTATATTTTATTTGCTGTTTTCCCCTCTCTGTCTGAGCTTTTCAAGGTTTAATTTCCCTTGGAACATCTTCACCTCTTCCTTTTTTTTAAATCCTGTCTTGTCCTCTTTCTCTCTGCTTTCAAACTGTTTATTGGTCTCATGTTATCCATGCATCCACTGTCATTCCATTCCTTGGCTTCCTCACATACGTTTCTATTTTCAATTAATCTAAATCATTCTATTTATTTAAGAAAAACATGCTATAGAGAACTTCACTGAGGACACGCAGCCTTCATGTTTTGTTCTTCAGTATTCAAAGGTGTCAAAAAACCTTGTCAAGTTTTGAAAAGCATTTTCTTCAGACTCTGTTCACGCCCTTGACAACATTCACTCAAGTGGCTTTATTTATTTTCCGATTTAAAAAAAAGAGAGAATAAAATGAATCATCCTGTACATCAGATCTTGAGTAAAGAAAACATACTTTGGGCCAGAAAAAGCATGTAATGATTGATTTGTGAGCAAATGCTTAGAAATATATAAATTATAAAATAATTATTGAAATCATATAATCATAGAAAATAATGAGCTACAGGCAAGAAAATCATCAGTGTCAACATTGTATAAAATACCCTCTTTCCTTAGTGGATCACTTGTACTTTTGTACTACTAACTTGTATTTACCTATTCAATCTCAAAATTGTTAATCTTGTTCAGAGTTTGCAGGACTGCAAAAACACAACTTGATGCTCACTGGAATAAAACAAGTGTAGCACACACAGGTTGCCAGTTTGCCAGGGCTAACACATTTGCACCTTAGGGCTGAGTTTCCCTTTCATCTCACCGGTCTGTGTGATGTTCTGTGTGCAGTGGAGGAACTCCATGCAGACACAAGACCAATGTGCAAACTTAAATGCAAAACCGCAGGCCAACAAACTAATGAAAATGATATCATATTTCTTTTTAGTGTATAATTTGTTATTCAAAAGACATTTGAAATATATACTGCATATCAAAATACTATATTTGGCATTATGGTTCTTTTTTACTTCAGCATAGTGTAGTATGAGGTACTAAGCTGGCTGTTATGGGGCTACACTGCCATATGCTGATTAGTTTTGAAGTACTGATCATTAATAGGCAAAATATTTCCAAAATGTTTAAAAATCAAACCACACAGTTGGAGAAAAGACTGACAGGGAAAAAGTAAGAAAATGTGCTGCCTACTCATTCTCCTCTTCCTCACCACCTCCTCCTCTCCTCTCTCACTCCTACGAGAGTCTGCTTCCTCTGATTAATGAACTCTCCAGCTCAAGGATACGTTTATGTAACACACACAGATTGATCTCATGCCTTTATGCAGCACTGCTCTAACCCAGCCAGAGCGCATTTCCTGTGTTGACTGTCTCCCTCATCATATAGTATATTTTTTGTTTTTTTCCCCATCCGTCATAGCAAACAAGATATAACGCATGACATCAATCATGGTCTGCTGTGTACACTAGCATTTCTTAATCAGAGCCTGTTCCACTATGCCAAGTCTTTTATAAATCACATTTCCAGAAAAGTTGAGACATTGTGTAACATGTAAATAAAAAGAGAAACAAGGTCATTTGATTGTTTTAAATTTGATGCCAGCAACACGTCTCAAGAAAGTTGGAACTGGGGCATGTTTACCACTGTCTTGCATCAACCCTTCTTTTAACAACAGTTTGGGAACTGAGGGGCCCGGCTGCTTTGGTTTTCTCATTGTTGCTTCATACAGGATTTCAGCTCAACAGCTCAGGCCCCCTTTGTCACTAGTTTTTACTTTATTTACTTAATTTGTTTAATACACATTTATCCATCCATTTTTTTAACCGCTTGTGCTGGAGCACACATATCACACACATACACATATCTGTGTATTAAATATCAGTTCAGTAACAGATATTTTGTTGTGTGCTCTTACCCAGAACCACGTATATCATCTATTGAAGGTGATGGACCAATTTTCCAATATTATAAATATTAATAATAAAAACACATGTATATCTATCTTTATTATGCTGGCACATATTAAATGTATTAGACCCCCTGGGACCCTAAGTGGTACTCTTATGAGATGTTAGGGACCAATGACAGATTTAGGGTTTAGGAGGGCTCCCATCAGTCAATGGTAGAAATTAACAGAAATTAATGTCAAGAAATATGTAAAACATTCACTTTGATATATTAATGTAAAATATCCCATACCATCTCTGAGAAGAGCAACTTCCTCTCTGCATTTTTCATTATGTGCCCTGGTGTGAAACAGAAGCCATAAATCATTTTGACCATGGCTTCTTTGTTTAGTTGAGTTATACTCGGAAATCAAAATGAACTTTTGACAGTGATTTATAGGTTATAACTGATACAAATAGCAACTTTACTTACAAACATATATTTTGAAATGGATGCAACAGTAGCTCCCTGCTATGTGACATTGTATTAAAATTAAACAAGTCTTAGGCACACATGCAATATTTCACTACAATCATCTGGATGAACCTTTTTGAGTCAGCTGACTTCTTCTGCACATTAGGTCACTTTTGATTTCCATTCACTGTTCATAGTATGTAAAAGCCATGATTCATGACACTGCTGGGCTGCCTTAGCCTGTCTTTTTACCTAACCTAACAGAGGTGCGGGCAGTGCAGCAGCAGTAATCACACCAACATACTTCACCATGCTGCACTCACAAAGGCCCAGAGCAGACTCGATTTATCATCATGTCTTGATGCAGGAACAACTACTTAAACTCCCAGGAGTGAAAGCTCATATGTCTTTATGTGGACAGACCCTCAAGCACATACTGTACATCTCTCTAACACAACTGTAGGACTGGAGAGAGAGACTGAGCTTAAATTTCCTATTTGTACAATAGATAGGAAAGGTGGATAGCTCTCATTGTTTTAAATTTGATTCTAAACTGAATATAGATTTGCAATGTGGGGAAACTTGAAACATTCAATCTATGATGACCATAGATCACATGTAGATCACATAGATCCCTAGAAGTTTAGACCATAAAACGACCGAATTTTACAGAAAGTATTGTTAGTATTTTCACCCCTTTTATTTTGCACATTTTATTGAGATGTTTGTCTTTCTACCAGGTCTGGTCACTGAGTTTGGCTGAATGGCCAACTCTAAGAGCCTGAGGGGGAAAACTTTTTCTCTATTTCAAATATGCAATAAAATGTAAAAAGTGAAGGGTCTTAATGCTTTCTGAACTGTATACATATGTAATTAGATGTGTCTTGAAATAATTTTTAGATGTTATTTTCTTAGTTATTGTATTTACTTATTTATGGAAATCTGAGTCTATTTAATTATGAAATTGTAAATTTTGTAATGAAAGTTTAATAATAATAATAATATTTAAGCTGAAAAGTAAGGCAGACTTCAACTTTACACACACACTGTCAAAAGCACACACATTTGGCGTGCTGTCAGAGCGCACGTGTTTATGACGTGTCCAACAGAGGAGCATTGAGACAA
The DNA here is from genome assembly GCA_032353495.1 of Ctenopoma kingsleyae. NCBI lineage: Eukaryota > Metazoa > Chordata > Actinopteri > Anabantiformes > Anabantidae > Ctenopoma > Ctenopoma kingsleyae. The sequence continues at coordinate 14,985,669 of JAUBNQ010000004.1, read as the reverse complement.
CATGTTGAGCATGCACTTTTAAATGTGTGTGGATGTGCATGTGTGTGTGGTTGTATGTATGAATGTGTATGAATATGTCATCTAAAACCTCACTTGGGGGTAAAATGAAATTTATTTAAATGTAGAAAAAATCACTGTATGTATGACTTTGTGTCTCTGTGTGTGTTCCTCACACACTTGACAGTTAATTCAGGGAATAACTTTCTTTATGTCAGGTTTTCAGATAGAAAGTGTAAGAGTTTTATTAAATTATGACAATTCATAAAAGCTTTCATTCCGTTTCTTTTTGATGGTTTGAGAACAGCTCAGAGACATGATAAAAATCAGTTTTATGGAAAATACTGGTAATTTTTGTTGTATTCTTGACAACTGAATAAGCAGTCTGACATATAGAAACATTTTATATCGATCTGTGGCATCATAATTGTAATGTTTTTTCCATTTCATTTTGTTGGACAGTAACAATGTCTCAGATAGTTTATATCATTATCTAACAGTTTATTAGGAGACAAGAAGCCAAGCTAGTGACATTGTCTGTGTGAGGCTTTTATATCATAATGACAATGACTTTTTATGAACAAGCAGATGACATCCACCCTGTCTGTCACATCTGATATGCTGTAGATGGCAACAGGACGGTAATATACTTTATTTCCAATTTAGATTATTACCCAGATAAATCATTTTTTGAGGTGTGCGTAGATTTTTACTATACACCTCACAGAAAAAATCATTCAGAGCATTTGCCTTTTCTCTCTACTGTATAATGTATAGTTTGTTTATTTACATTTTCTTGTTTTTCTAAAATAATTTTATGTGATTTCTATCTTCTTCTTCGTACAATAAAGACCTCATAGAACCTTATTATCCCAGCAGAGCACTTCGCTCTCAGAGCTATCAGCTATCAAGTTCCTCTCCTGTAGAACCAGCTCCCAGTTAAAGTTCAGGAGGCAGACACCCTCTCTACTTTTAAGATTAAACTTAAAACTTTCCTTTGTGATAAAGCTTATATAGTTAGTGATGGCTCAGGTGACTCTGAACCATCTCTTAGTTATGCTGCTATACCTGGGGGGTCTGCTGGGGGACCTCCCTCTTCTCCTCTTCTTCTTCTCCCTCTCTGTCCACTATTATGCCATCTTTGCATGTTATTAACTTTGTGTCTTCTCCCCTAGTTGTGCGTCGTCCTCTCTGTCTCTCCCTCTCTCTGTACCTTTCTGCAGGTGTCCTTGGCCTGTGTCATTCCAGTTTGCAGTTACTGGTCCTACCAACCTGACCAGTGCCTCGCCTGTTGTTGTTATGATCTCTGTTGCCTGCTGTTCATTTCTCTCTCCTCTTTCCACTCACCCCAACCGGTCGAGGCGGATGACCGCCTACCATGACCCTGGTTTTGTTGGAGGTTTCTTCCATTAAAGGGAGTTTTTCCTCTCCACTGTCCCCTAGTGTTTGCTCAAGTGGGACTATTGGGTTTTCTATATAGTTCTATATATACTTATATTTTGCAAGGTCCTAAACCTTGCTATGTAAAGTGCCTTGAGAT
>JAUBNQ010000004.1:14970672-14983839 GCA_032353495.1 Ctenopoma kingsleyae | reverse complement strand
AGAGGGAGAAATTACACTTGGTCTTTCTCCAGAAACTGGTATGAGAAGAAGTCTTGGCTAACTGTCTGTCCTGAGACCGGAGCTTTGGTTTGTTTTTCCTACCTCCTCTGTTAGCTGTCAGGAAATGAATGAGTCTGGATTCAGACAGGTAATACGGATTTAATACATTTTCCTGATAAAGTGAGAAAACATAAATAGACTAGCAGCTACATGGAAAATGCTAACTGCTATGTGTCTTACAATGATTAGCAATGTGACCTAATGTAGCTAAACTCAAATAACTAGTAACTAAACAATCACATTTCAGTGCAAGAAAAACATGTTTCAGTATTCATTCATTCATTCAAAAATTTAACTACCTGTTGTATCATGCATTACCAGTTAAATAATACTTAAAGTATCAAAAGTACTCATTGTCATTGTTTCACTATTATATATTATGTTTTTGGGTTAATATTACTAATTTATTAATGTGTATGTTGTATTTTACTGCTTTGTTTGAACTTTAAAAAGCTTCATGGCCATCATCACTGCTTTGAACTGTGGGAGGAAGCTATTGCCGTTCCTAAAAGGCACTAGAAGTCACTAAATGGCACTTGCATCATTGGCAATCTGTATGTTATGGACGCTGTGAGAAAATAACGAGAGGAAGCGAGCGAGGAATAGTGAGTAAAAAAACACCCAAAACTTGTTTACAACCACTTTCTTCTTTCTGCTCGTTGAGAACAGTAGAAAGCAATATGTGCTCTGACAACTCCGAAAGTCACCAACAACACCAGAAAAAGTCGCTAAATTTGTCACTAGCCGCTTTTTTGAAAAAAAAACTTGCTAGAGGCGTCTGAAAAGTCACTAAATATAGCAACAAAGTCGCTAAGTTGGCAACATTGGACACAAGTAGAACATGCAAACTCCACATATCCACGCATATGGATTCAAACCCAGGTCCCTGCTGTGAGGTGACAGTGCTACCATTACACCACCGCACTGGTGTTGTTATCTATGGTCAAGTAATGCATTGTCTGTATTCCTGCATTTTGTAAGTGTTACACAAGGAACACCTGTTTTCAAGAGTTATAAAGAGCATTAAGAAATGGTTAATGACAGTTAAATAAATCTTATTCAGCACTTTAATGTTACTAACGGGAAATGCAGTTTAAGTTTAGTTTAGTTTACTGTCTACATGAAGCTGAGTGAACAAATGAACGTCTACATGAAGAGAGGTGTGTCCACTGTTCTTGACCTTTACCAAAAAGAAGTCATACGTTTGAGGATAAACAAGTGGGCAATTATAAGCCTTAAGTAAGCATTCATAACACACTGTTATAAACATGATTTACATGTTAATTAACATATTTATCAACCATTTGTTAATGTTACTTACCACCTGAATTTGAATGTAAGCCCTAAATACATTTCAACAAGAGATATTTGTGAACAGATACTTAGTTATTTAGTGTATTGCTCAACTATTAGTTAATAGTTATTCCTACATTAAGTAAGGCTAATAAGGGTTGTTCTAAACATTAATTAATGTATAAATTAATGCCTTAGTTAACATAAATACTATTAGTAAATGATTATATAGTATAGGCGGCCTGGTAGCGCAATGGGATAAGCATTAGACTGGGATGCAAAAGGCGGCAGGATTGAATCCCAGCCCATCCCCCATACCCATACCATCCCCAGGCCCCCCCTGTGGCTGCCCACTGCTCCCCCCCAAGGGGGATGGGTCAAATGCAGAAGCCAAATTTTGTTGTAACATGTAAATATGATCAATGACAATAAAAAAGCTGATTAGTAGATGCATTAGTTAACCTTACTTACCTGTTAGTTCATGCTTATTAATGCATTAAGTAATGTTAATTAATGTACCGTTATTGTAAAGTGTTGCCCACTTAAAAAATGAGAGAATGGAAGTGACTGAGAGCAAAAAGATTTAACAAGCAAAACACTGAAGCAATTCTAAAATGTTTTGTTGACTGTCACTGGCAAACCTAGTACTGCTATCTATGAGACTTCTGAATCCTCTAAGACACAAAGGCTTAGGAATTACTTTCACATTAACACCTTGGTTTCCACCTTCTTCTTTTCAGCTCAATAACAATATAGCACTCTTATGCAAATTAGTCAGTTTCAGTTGAATGCAACTTAAAAGGATACAGTTTAACCTCAACTCTTCTATCCAATTGGTGAAGTGGATTTCATTCTCAATTTCTGTTTCTTTTCATTTGGCTATTCACTTAACATTTTTGTGAAAGACGTTGAAGTAATGAGTTGTTGAGCTCAAGTGACAGTTTTATGATGGTGCTGAATAACAGATTATAGGCTGGTAATTTTCTGCACCTTACTTCACACAATCCAAATCACTTCCAGTGTCAAACGTAACGTGCCATATATCGATCAAATACTTAACATAAGGCTAAACATTTCTTTCATTACACAAGACTCTGGACTGTCACTATACTGCCTCATGTTTAACCTCCTGTTTAACGCTTATGATTTGTGGTTTCTGTTTTGCAAAAATAATGGTATTATAATAATTAAACAACCAAAAACATCTTGACATGATACTTATGTCTAAGAGGGTTTGTGGTTTGAATTCAGTTGAAATTCTTAGTGGCGTGGGCTAAAGGGTCCTCTCTGTGACTCACTCACTTGATTTCTCTCTGTCACACACACACACACACTCTATCTCTCAAAGACGGCCACACAGGTGCACATTAATGGACAGTCAAGATTTGTTGGAATGGAATGAGGTCGGCTAGATTGGATTTCCAGGGGAATCTCATTTCAGTCAACACTAATCTGAGAAAAAAGACGGCGAGAAGGAGGGAGGGCAAAGTATGTACTGGTCATTACCGTGGTTGCAACAGGGATGTGTAGTGTGTAGTGTGTAGTGTGTCTGAGTGTATGCGATGGAAAAACTTTTCACAGTGGCACTTTTTAATTGTGCCACTTGAAGAGTGTGTATCTGAAATATTTGCCTGTTTGTATGGATGTGCGTGTGCGCATGAGTGTGAGATAAGTCCATCGGTTCTGTAAGAATAGTGTTGTGGCTTCAAGGAGATTTGGTTTGACCCCTGCCACCAACAGCTGGTGCCTGGAGTATACATTAGATGAAAAAAACAACAAACACCCCCTTTTTAACCAACTAGTTCCAGGTACTATGTACACAGATTACTATGTGAGCACAAACAAGACCCAAAAGCCCCTGTTATGCATTACCGTTTGCTTTTCCACTGCATCTGAAGAAGTGTAGTGATAAGGCAAATTAGGTGGAGGAAGAATTAGAAAACATTACAGGTATTTTGACGTTATATCACTTAAAATGTTGAAATGACAAATTGTTAATATACTGTAGTTATCCAGCTATATTGGGCACTGTTAGCATTTATTTTACATCTTGCTTCTAATGTACTAATCTACACTTTGTTTTAATCTCTGGCTTGATCTCTGTCTAATGAGGGAAATATCTGGCTCTTTAGCAGGTAAATGCTCCATAAATGCAAACTTGTTTGTTACCAACTGACAGGTAGTGTACAGTTTTTGTTGAAAACCACTGCCTGATTCATATGAAACATGAGGTGAATGAAGTAAATAAAAACAGTAGTTGCTAATTACTAAGATACCATAAACCTCTATAGAGTTGATAATTATCTATGCATTTGTCACTTCCACATTACACCATAATTTGAGACTATTGACTTTGGCACATATGGTAACACGCTCACAGGAGTTGATGCAGGTATAATGCTGACTAAATTTAGACTAGTGTGTTAGCATCATAACACATAAAACTTCTCAGTATCAACTACAACAGAAGCTGACACAAATGATTACTGAAATGTGTTTAAACCACAAATAGAAAGTTCTGAGGTTGGCACAACATGGAAAGTTAAGCGATCATTAAAAGTTGTTATAATTTATTCTGAGGGGGACATAAATGTATTTCCCCAAATCTGTGGAATTTCGTTAAATTGGTTTCAGGTCAAACAGACAAATAATTATCTGCCTGCTAGAAAAAAACCAGGGAATCACCATCATTATGATACAATGTATGGGAGCCATGGATTTCATGGCAATCTAGCCAATGGGTGCAGTCAGACAAGAATGACGGACAAACTGACCCAGCATCATTGCCACTGACAGTCACACAACTAGCATGGCTATCCATTACTGGGAAAATATCCACTCATATTTAATGAGACTACTGTTTATTTTATATGTTCCACTTCAAATCCATCCATCCATTATTTTAACCGCTTCTCCTCTTAAGGGTCACAGGAGTGCTGGATCCCAGTTGTCATTGGGCAAGAGGCGGGGTACAGCCTCTTCAAATCTAAATCTAAAATCAAACTCAAATGAAGTTCTGAAACACATAATGTCTAACAGCATTGGTGACAATAATTTATCAACCAAAAAACACAAAGTAGTATTTCCCTCCATCACTTTGGATTTTCACATGCTTGTGTCATGTCTGAAAAGATTAGTTTTGTTCTAAAAGGTTTTTTGAAGAAAGTTGTGCTTGTTTTTGTTCCCAGGCAGAACAGCATCAGTCTGCACACACCAGAAGACTACACCGCCAAAGACAACCAGCACATAAAAATGTTGCTTTTATTGGCAAATATGGGCTGTGATTTAAGATGATTGTGTTTGAGAAGCTAAGAAAGACAAATTTGGAGGTTGACAGAGAAAGAAGAGAAGAAGGCAAAACTGAATTTCAGAAGCAGCACAACAAGGCTCTTACATCTTTAGCTCTAGCTATTTGATGAAAAAGGATTGAAAATACAGATGAAGGAGAAACACATGGAAACAGACAGAGAAGGGAAAGAGTGGGAGAGTGGTTTAGTGATAGAAAGCTATAAAAGTCCCATTAAGCTCTCTGCCTTGATTGCTCTACAATTAAATGTCCATTTTCTTTGCCTACATAGACAAGGTTGGCAACTTCACTTCAGCAGTTGGTTTACTGTGTGTTTGTGTGTGTGGGCGCATACCCGGGTGTAAAAGCCAGCCATTAGTTGTTGATTCTGAGTGGTGTTTCTAGACATTCACACTTAAACATCAGGGTGCCAAGTTCCAGTAGCCTGCCAAATTGATTTCAGGTCAAAATCAGTTAATTAAATAATGGCTCAGACAACACCAGAGTCCAGAGCCCTGATTCTGTAGTCAGTGTGTTTGTGCTGGAAGTTCACATGAGGGAGAACTGTTAAATCTTGTTGGGCATAAAATAAATCACCAGTAAAGTTTTCACATGGTATTTTATGCACCAAAAGCAAAGCAAAGAAGTGGACACAGGCAAAACCATGCTGATCAGACTATAATGACAAAAGAGCATCTTAAAAGCAGTATGTGCAAGTGAATGGGGTTCTACGCTGCTGGCAAAGTTATCAGTGAAGTTGTTTGCCAACTATGCAAAAAGTAGCTGCCTTAATGTCGATTCTCACTCAACCAGGTAAAGTTATCTGAAAGTTGAATCATGGCAACTGGACTTATTTCTTGTAAGATTGATATGCGTCACTACTCTTCCATGTAGCTTCCTCAATTTGGTTTCATTTCTCAACTGCCCTGAATAGACTTGTTAGGAGAAACAATGGAAGGGGAGGGTGTGGGTAGTTACACTTCTGAAAACCCCTTCTATCCCCATTAAGAACCAATCTGGTAGATGTGTGAACTGGGTCTGATTCACCTGGAGGATAAATTTGTGGTCTCTAACCAACTTCCCTCAGACTGAAGAAGCTACTTATATGGATAGTACATTTTTTCAACCAAGAAAGTTATCCAGTTGCCAGTGGTAGTTACCTACAGCAAGCATTTGATGTAGTAAGAAAATGTACATACAAATTTACACAGATGGCTCAAAGAACACAGTGGAAAAGTAATATGTCTATGTATCCCTCAGTTACAAAGACAATATAGGAAATTAATGTAAAAATAATCTATCGGTCTTTACTGCAGGACCTGTAGCAGTGTTGTAGGTTCTTAAGAGGAAGGACATCAGAGCAGGAAAGGTTATATGTTCAGATGTCATTGCAGCACTATAAGCTAGACCAGATATAATGCTTGAAATACTGAAATGACAGTGTTCAATAAGATAACAGACATAATGCAGGAACAGAGGAAAATGACAGCCAATGCAGCAAAATGAGTTGAAAGTAGATCTGGAAGTGCTGTATGTACGGACTGAATGTTAGAGGGAAATAAATGAAGGAATAACAAAGATATGGCAAAAGAATGCAGAAAAGGAAACAAAGGCGGCTTTTCTCTGTATTTTTCCTCAGTTCACCCAAAACTAAAGTACACTTTAAATAAAAAAAATGGGCAGAGGGGAAAGTGTTGGTGCTCTAAAGCATGGACTGGCAGAATCACCCGGATGGAAAATGCAGCTGTGGAGAGGCAGAGCGTGTGAGCTGTGCATTAATCCAATGCACTAACTATTCCACAGAAAGAAGCATCCTTCTAGTGCGACTGTCAAGAAAAGGAGTTACAGACTGCTCACTGAAATCAGTTCACAGAACAATAACATCTAATCTGAAGACTCACCTGTTTTCTTGACACTGAACTGAGGCAGAGGTACAACAGATGAATGGAGCAGCATGAAATTACATGGTAATGAATGGTAATGAAAGTTATGTGTTGTACTAGTGCATTTCTCTATGTGGGTGTCTTTCAAATGAACCGTATGGCTTTTCAAAGTACGTAGGACATACGTAGCAGGAAAGAGGGGCTGGTAAGATGACTGTTCCATCAGAAATTAAACTTCCCGGTACAAACACCGCTCCTCTCACGTCAGCGTGACACATGCAGACTGTAGTGAATCAAGACACAGAGAAAGAGGAGCGCCGTCTCATCTACCGCATTTTACAGTGATAGATGGGGGACTATGGTGTGGGACTCAGGTCTCCTGCATCTCCGTCATACACAGTAAACAGCATCGCTTCGCGTTAATAATAGTAGCACATCATTCATTCACAAAAATATGTTTCAGCACAACTTAACAATTACGTCCTGGTCAAAAACGTGATCAGGATTACAGTTTAGATGTATGAAAACTAGGGATGGTCGATATTAGCTTTTTTACCAATATCCGATATACCGCTATTGCGTAACTCTTAATTTCCGATACCGCTATAAACCGATACCAATATATGCGGGGTCCCCCCTCATCAAAAAAAGAAAAACTAAATCATTTTAGGTAACTAACATCACATATCTCCTATCATGCATACTTAAACTTTAAACATTATTGCAAGGTGTGCCAAACAAACAAAAATATCTCAAAAACGATACCTCAGATTTGTCATATTTTGACATTTTGAGAGAGAGGAGAAGTAGCTGAAGAGTTTGATGTATAATATTGTAAAAACCGATACCGATAATTTCCGATATTACATATTAATGCTGATATTGGCCGATAATATCGGTAGACCAATAATATCGGACATCCCTAATGAGAACATAATCTGTAGGAGACAGGATTGGAAAAAGCATGAACAAGAGAACAGCGAGCTACAAAATAAACGGAGAGAGGAGGAGGGAAATCCCTCAGTGAGACCCACGTTTTACAGAGACAGTGAACCGCTGCCAGAAAATGCACCCCGTCCTACCTCCCACTAGGAAAATGTCACATCCATGAAACCTACACCACTAACCAGCATCAGTCCTAGAACTTCACTGTCGAAACTATTCAATTGTGGGACAAACAGAAACTGTATTTTTAGGGGGGTGCATTTTGTGGCAGGCCAGTCTGCCTTGAAATGCACTGCTACATAGTACTCCTACATTAGTAGCACCAATTGTGATTGTCTCTAGGTTCAAGAGAGGTATCCTGGATCTTAATGTAACACTGGCGTTTTTCTATGTTTTGTGCGTTTGGTTGTGTTTAAAGCTATTTAATGTGACGGGAGTTTTATTTGTTGCGTCTTGCTTCAAGAGAGGTATCCTGGATCCAGATCTTAATTTAACACACAGGTTGTTTGTTCATATTTTACGCGTTTGGTTGTGTTTTTACAGCGATTCTAACGTTTTTAAAGCGATTTAAACATTTTTACTTTACTTTTATGAGGTGCATTTTCCAGCAGGCTGCCCTTATAAGGTAATAGTATCAGTTCGATACTGGTTCGGTATTGGCTCCGTATTGGCGATACTGGCCCTGTATTTACTTGGTATCGGATCAATAGCAAAGCTTGCGGTATCGCATGCCACTATTACGAAGCCATTTTGTTGTTTTGTTTGCAATTTGTAAAAAACTGGTGCCCTTTTCATCCTGTGTTCACATATTTTTCACTTATCTCATTAAACTACTTTCTTATTCAACTTACCGTCTTGGTGTTTGGTCCAATGCCTGAGTTTGTTACATAGATAAATCACATTATCCATTACCTATGACATCTACTATTATTCTTTTGGTATTTTCACTAGCTTAAAAAACATGTACTGTCATAATTTTAGAATTTGCAGTATTTTGTACTAACTTCAAAGTCAAAGTATTCTTTCTGAGGACATCCCTAGTGATACTACACTGCTCAAAAAAATTAAAGGAGCACTTTGAAAAAAAATCATGCTGGATATCCACACTGATATGGAATGGTAATGTCTTAGGAACAAGTACTTGTCAGTACTCATCCTGTTCCTCCTTGTACAAAGGAGCAGATACAGGTCCTGCTGATGGGTTAAGGACCTTCAACGGTCCTGTCCAGCTCTCCTAGAGTAACTGTCTGTCTCCTGGAATCTCCTCCATACTCTTGAGACTGTGCTGGGAGACACAGCAAACCTTCTGGCTATGACACATATTGATGTGCCATCCTGGTGGAGTTGGACTGCCTGTGAAACCTCTGTAGGGTCCAGGTATCACGTCATGCTACCAGTAGTAACACTGACCCTAGTCAAATGCGAAACTACTGAAAGTCAGTCAAAAAAAGATGAGGGGGGAAAAAATGTCTGCGGCCTCCATCTGTAAAACCATTTCTGTTTTTGGAGTTGTCTCATTGTTGCCCCTTTAGTGCACCTGTTGTTAATTCCATCAACACCAAAACAGCTGACACTGAACAACCCGCTCTGCCACTTAACTGACCAGATCAATATCACAGAAGTTTAACTGACTTGATACTTTACTCTGATAAAAAAGTGTTACTTTATTTTTTTCGTGCAGTGTATTATACCATCACACTAAATTACTATTATATTCTATGGCCTGGAATTTGAGAAAAACATTGTTAATTGGAGAGCCCCATTTTCATTTTACATGTAGAATATTAACAGTCCAATACTCAGATGTGCTGGGTGCAAATGTGGCACATATTTCTTGAATTACAGAACTTACTCAGGTTTCCAGGTTACAGTATAGCAAGTCTATCAGTAACTCATTACACCTCTTTTATAGCAAAGCATCAAAAACACACATGCATTGCAGTTGTTAAAATTCAGTAGGCACTCCTGCAAGTGGAAATGCACTATTTTAAAGAAAAAAATCTTTATGGTTTAGCCATTGTCTGTATGGGTCTTGTGGGAATACCTGCCTCATACATCTGCCTCAGCATAATACACTCACAGAAAGAAGTAATGCAGCAGTACAGGTAAAGGAGTGAATAATTCAGTTTAGTTTTGTTGGGTTGATGTTACTGGCAAAGGCTTGTGAATTACTTCAGCTTGTAATAAAGTTAATATTTTTGTGCCAAATAATTACTGTATTTGGTGTTGCAAAAAGCAGGATGATGTGGAAGCTCTTGGGTGATGCGGTACGTTTTGCATCACTTGATTCATTCAGTTGGCTTTAATTTTGTGATAATGACCTTCTGGTTTTCTGCACAGTGTTGCCACTGAAATTAATCATATTCATTTTCCCTGTTTTGTTATTTGGCTTTGTTTTGTTTCTATAATAGAAATAATCCTCATTTCAAATGTATTTGTATTTTTATACTGCATTTTTTGTATTGCCATGTCTACATGCAGTTTGAACAGCCCTTATTTAAATTATTTTTTGCTTGTAGACCTTTTAAAAAATGTCATTACTTTCTTTTTTATTTCTTATATCATCTATTCACATAGTAGTAAAGCAGCAGTTAAAGATCTGAAATGTCTCTACTGTGGCCATTTACTTTTAAATCTCCTGGTTCTGGAGCTAAATGATTGAAAGTCAGTTCTACTAGACAGTTTGAGTTTCCAAAAATAGATTTCTGTACAGTGACCTCATGACAGTACCTATGTGGAACTAAAAGGTTTGCTGAAATTGATGTCAAGCAGTCTGTAATCTCTAACATGATAAATAATCTTTATGAGACAACAAAATTATATTTATTGTATGTGTATTACAATCCCCTTCAAAACTGTGGGTTTAAGATCTAAAGATAAATACAATATCAGGCAAAAGTACAGAATTTCAGTGTGATATGTATACCATACTGTACATAACATATCATATATCATTTACACCTACATACATTACCATACCATACCAATATTATCATTACCATAAAATATTTGCATACATTTTGTATCACAATATGAAATAATACAATATATATAAAATGAGCTTTAAATTACTACACTTTCATTTAGACTTGTAATTTATCTGTGCAGACTGCATTTGTTGTTTAAAATGATAAATCAACACAAAAAAACAGCTGTTTTTGTGAGAAAAGCAAGCCAATTTGAATCTGAAGAACCACTGGTGTACTGAGCAACATGTACAGAATAGATTGGCCAAAGAAAACAACAGCTGATGACAGAAGCACTGTCAAAGCTGTGAAGAAAAACCCAAACACAACACAGTCAGTAAGTGACATTACCAACAATCTTCATGAGCAAAAAGAGGCCATACTACAAAATGCAAACCCCCCAAAGTTCTATGGACTGATGAAACCAAGATTATCATCTACCCAGAGTGATAAAAAAGATCAAAGTGTGAAAGAAAGGATCTCTGCTCTGCAAACTCAACTGTGAAGCACAGTGGAAGTATCATGGCCAGGGCTTGCATGGGTGCTCTGTATTGTTGATAAAACTCATGATGGTGGTGGCAAAATAAATTCAGGAGTAAACAGAAACCTTTAGTCTGCCAATTTGCAAACAAATGCATCAAAACTAATTGGGAGGACCTTCATCATGAAGCAGGCCAATAATCAAAAGCACACTGCAAAACAAAACAATCAGCTGAAGAATTGTGCAGTAAAAGGCTGGGAAAGCATTATCACTGGGCCCGTTTACATGACCACAAAAATCCAATAACTGGGTGTAATCAGATATACTTTAGAAATGCGATAGTTGAAAAAACCCTGGTTTACATGTTTCAGTCCATTATCGGATTTCTTTCAGAGTACGCGTGCACGTACGTAGTGATGTAAGACTCAACATTGTGTTGTTTTCAAAACATCCAGTCTTGTCTTGTGGAACATGACAACGTCTATGGTCTAATGTGGGAATTAACAGGCTGTATCTGCCCTGTTTGTTGTCTTTTGTCTTCCGAAAACAATGTGACTACATCACTTCCGTTTTCTATGTTTTTTTTTCCTTTTTACACGAGTAGATGTAAAAAACCGAAATAAATCAGATTAACGGGTAAGCATGTCCGAGGACATCGGAGTATTGGAGAAATCAAAGTGTCTTTATGGAATTTCTCATAATCAAAAAACTGCCATTATCTGATAAAGCCTATTGAATAATGCTGTTTACATGATCACTTAATAATCTGATAACTCTTTTGGAGGAGGGACTGTATCTGAAGCAGGACTCAAACAATAAAAAGCCAAAGAGCCAAACATAAAACGTAAAACGTAAAAGTTTATTTGTTGACCAGAAAAGTAATTCTACAGAGTTTCAAGGTAATATAGCCTCTACTTTCAGATAACTGCTGATGGGTTCAATCTAAACTTGTGAACAGTTTACCATAGTGAATGTGAGGCTACTTTTTTCCTCTTTGCATAATGAAACCAGACAGCAGCACTAATGGGAGTGCAACGGTTACTGCAGTTACCTTAAAGCAGAGCTCTGTAACACTGTTTAAATGATTGAGAAAGTGAGGTAAAATCCAATACAGTTACCTATTTCACTCTGTGTGTGCTTCAGTTTGAGCCAGTCTCTGTATGTTAATTTGCTGTACAGCTCAGGCACAATCAGTATTGGCACTGACAGCCTCTGTAACACCTTATACCCTATTAAACAAGGCATTTCCTTTCTCCCAGGCATGAAAAGTCTGTTTAGAAAGAAGTGAAGTGCAGGTCTAGAGATGGCAGTGCCAGCCAGTTGGTGAGTCGTTTGATCCACAACTTTGCTCTATACATAAATTTTGGGTAACCCTTCCTTTCACAGTACCCTAATTATTAAGCATTTAGCCAGTAAATATATGGATAATTAGAGTAATGTAATTACCACATGTAATACACAGGGGAATTCTGAAAAAAGGTTAGGTTGGTGAAAACTCAGATATATAACTGTGTCCTTCTTTGGTAAGTACACAACCAATTAATAATATCATATAATTTATTACTCTTCAGTTGTAGTTACAACTAGTAGTAATAGTTTGTTCTTACCTAGTAGTTTACAATTTACTTATAGCAGATTATTCTCTTTTCTGTGAAATCAACACAAACTTTTATCACATATACTATGATACATTACTCAGTAAAAAATGACTAATTACTAGGTACAGTTGGTAGGCATAAACTGTACTGTAAAAGGAAATATTTTCTGTTGGAGTGGTATTACCCCAAACAATTTTTACATTCATGGTTTCCAGAGGATGAATCCTGTTATTTTTTAGAAATGCTAAACCATATACTTCTGGGGTATTATTAAAAGCAGAACTATATCTGTGGGTGTAAATATGTACAAGTACAACCATAGATTATCCAAATTCAATAAACCAGAATGTTATTATTCTTAATATTTTCATCTTTTCATCATTACTACAACTAGTTAAAACCTAGTACTGTATGTAGTCCAGTTGTGCTAGTGCTCTTAGATAACATTTCAAGTCATGAGTTACTACTAAACTGTTGCATAATGAGATTAAATGATTCATTACCAAGAGCAATGGAGAGCCATCACTGAATTATTTAATCCTGTGTTATTTAATTACACTCTGCCATGTGCTGTTCAATCCTGATTGTTAATTCCTGTTTTCAATTGATCAATCAAAATTCATATATATATATATATATATATATATATACAACA
>JAUBNQ010000004.1:14958955-14970572 GCA_032353495.1 Ctenopoma kingsleyae | reverse complement strand
CAATCAAAATTCATATATATATATATATATATATATATATATATACAACAGTTTAAGTGAAATCTGTTATTCTATTGTGGAAATCCTCTCATGGATAAATTAAATTCACTTTGTTTGGTAAAAAGTGAAAGAAAATCAGACTATCTTGCCTTGCTGTAGCTCGTATTTACTGTTTTTACAACACTTGAGAGAAACGCAGACAAGCACTCAATGTTGTCGCCATAATCACGTTAAAGGATTCCAGTGTTATGGTCATAGTTACCATATGTTGTTGTTGTTGGATTTAAATCATCCAACAACACCCCCACCTCTACATCTCCTCTAGTCGTTGCTTCTCTATATCTTTTAGCCTCATGAATACTGAGCGGTACATCAAATATTCATAGTGTATTCTCACACATACCCAAACACACAGCTTGGATACAGACTAACAAACTGCACACAAGCTTACTTTTGCCCCGTCTGTCTTATGCACTTGAATGCATCCATACCCACGTATACGTACGACACTGCACTCATTCACATGCTGCAAGAGAAATAACCCGCTCAGATCAAGCATCCGTGAAAGTTTAATACACCGGGTGTCCAATGGTTTCACAAATAGACACACACACACACACACTTGCCGCCATTAAAGTTTAAGCTGCAGGATGTCAAATGTATTGACCTGTATTTTACACTCTTTAAATATTTAAAAGTGTGGCTAATATAATCACCGTAGGTAAGTTTGGGTTAGCCATACAGACTGTTGAATGGGTTCATATTCATCAACAGAAAAAAAGTAATATGGCAGTAATATGGCACAAACCTTTGCTCAGAGAGTCTACTGCGTGTATTCAACCTTTGTTGATAAGATGATATACACTGCTAAAAAAAAAACACTTGGAAAACATCAAAATAAAAAAATAAAAAAATCATGCTGGATATCCATGAGGCCGGGCATTATCATGCACCAGGAGGAACCCTGGACCCACTGCACCAGCAAAGGGTCTAACAATGAATCTAAGGATTTCATCGCAATACCTAATGGCAGGTAGGGTGCCATTGTCTATCCTGTACAGCTTTGTGCGTCCCTCATGGATATGCCTCCCCAGACCAGCACTGACCCACCACCTAACCGATCATACTTAATAATGTTGCAGGCAGCATAACGTTCACTGCAGCTTCTCAAGACCCTTTCATGTCTGTCACATGAGCTCAGAGTGAACCTGCTCTCATCAGGGTGCTAGTGCTGAACCTGCCAATTCTGGTGTTCTCTGGCAAAGACGGTGCTGGGCAGTGAGCACAGGGCCCACTAGAGGACGTCAGGCCCTCAGGCCACCCTCATGAAGTCTCTTTCTAATAGTTTGGTCAGAGACATTCACGGCAGTGGCCCGCTGAAGGTCATTTTGTAGGGCTCTGGCAGTACTCATCCTGTTCCTCTTTGCACAAAGGAGCAGATACAGGTCCTGCTGATGGGTTAAGGACCTTCAACGACCTCGTCCAGCTCTCCTAGAGTAACTGTCTCCTGGAATCTCCTGCGTGCTCTTGAGACTGTGCTGGGAGACACAGCCTTTTAGCAATGGCATGTATTGACCACCATCCTGGTGGAGTAGGACTGCCTGTGCAACCTCTCTAGGGTCCAGGTATCGCCTCATGCTACCAGTAGTGACACTGACCCTAATCAAATGCAAAACTATTGAAAGTCAGTCAAAAAAAGATGAGGAGGGGAAAAATGTCTGTGGCCTCCTTCTGCAAAACCATTCCTGTTTTTGGGGTCATCTCATTGTTGCCCTTTTGGTGCATTTGTTCTGACATTATTTAACTGTCAAAATCCTCCCGCTTTATTTAGGACCATAGACTCTGTTCGTAATGCCCCACAGACAGACAGTATGGAACCCTCTCTTGCTGCTTGTGAAAACTCCCTGCACTTTTTTATTGAGAGGGTCACTTCTACTAGGGCTCTTATATCTCCTGCTGCTCATGACGCTTCTGTGTCTGCTTCCTGCTCTGCTGTCTTTGACAGGTTTGAGTCGGTAACTTTTTCTTCTTTACAGGAGATTGTTGATCATTTGACTCCTGCAGGTTCTAAAGATGTTGTTCCTCCTCGACTTTTTAAAGAGGTTTTCCCCACTGTAGAGACTTGTGTTCTTAAACTAGTAGATAGGTGTGGTCCCTAAAGATTTTAAACATGCAGTAGTCCAGCCTCTGATTAAAAAACCTGCTCTTCTCCCACAGTTCTTAATCACTACAGGCCTATCTCTAAACTGCCTTTTCTTTAAAAAATTCTTGACAAGATAGTTACAATCAACTGATGGCCTTTGTTGAAGAGCAAAATATTTTAGAGGTTTTTCAGTCTGGTTTTAAGTCTTTACACAGCACCAAATCAGCCCATAGTTTTTTAATGACATATTTTTAGCTACTGACTCTGGAGACTCTGTCGTTCTTGTGCTTTTAGATTTAACTGCTGCATTTGATATGATGGATCATGCTATATTACTCTCCCATTTGGAGCAGTTGGTGGGCATCAGGGGCTTGGCTCTGGAGTGGTTCAGGACCTATTTGGCAGAGCGAACTTTCTGCATCAGCCTGGGTGACCATGTGTCCTCCTCTAATCCCCTCCTATGTGGCGTCCAACAGGGCTGAATTTTAGGTCCCCTCCTTTTTCTTCTCCATTTGCTCCCCCTTAGATCCATACTTATGAAGCATGACATAGGATCCCACTGCTATGCAGATCACTGCCAGATTTCTGTCCCTTTACAGAAAAAAGACATATTCTGTATTGCCATTACTCAAGTGTCTTGAAGACATTAAGGCCTGGATGTCCCATAACTTCTTAAAATTTAATGAAAATAAGACAGAGGTGATGGTTTTTGGTAGCTCCACTGAGACCCCAAACCTGGATTTAGGTTCTTTGGCACAGTATACTAAGCCCATTATCACAAACCTGGGGGTCAAAGTGGATTCTGACCTTAAGGATGACAGTCAAATCAGGGCTGTGGTCAAATCTAGTTTTTTCCAGTTGAGGCAGTTGGCTAAAATAAAGTAAATTCTTTCTAAGCAGCATTTTGAGACAGTAATACTGTACATGCTTTCATTACCACTCAACTGGATTACTGTAATGCACCTTATGTAGTGGTCAGCGCTTCCTCTATTACTCAGCTTCAGAGGGTGCAAAATGCTGCTGCACATCTTTTAACTGGCACATGGAAATATGAGCACATTTTGCTTATGTTATCCTCACTCCACAGGTTGCCTGTACATTTTAGGATTCATTTTAAAATTCTTTTATTTGTCTTTAAGGATCTTAATGGTCATGCCCCTCCCTACCTCTCTGAGCTGTTACAGCCTTACACACCCTCCCAGTCTCTCACATCAACTAGTCAGCTGCTTGTGAGTGTGCCTAAAAGTAAGCATAAGCTTAGAGGGGACTGCCCTTTTGCTGCTGCAGCTCCTAAAATGTGAAACGACCTGCACTCTACATGTTTGACAGGGTTCTTCTCTGTCTGTTTTTAAATCCTTTTTGAAAACCCATCTCTTCTCCTTGTCTTTCAACACCCTGTGAGATGTTGATTTTATCTGTTTGTATGTCATTTTATTTTATTAACTGTTTTTTTAATCTAATTTAAATTGTTCTTAATTCTCCGTACAGCAATTTGGTCCTGTGTGGTTGTTTAAAGTACTTTATAAATAAAGTTGGAATTTCATTAACACCAAAACAGCTGACACTGATTAACAACCCCCTCTGCTACTTAACTGACCAGATCAATATCACAGAGGTTTAACTGACTGATACTATACTCTGATTAAAAAGTGTTCCTTTAATTTTTTTGAGCAGTGTATTAACTATAACTAAACATTTAAACTTGAGATTTCAAAGTTGGTGTAGATGTAAAAAAAAAAATCTAATTAAAAATTAAAAATCAACATTTTGTGATTTGAAGATTTCATGTGTGTAGGGCACACACATGAGGAGCTGTCCGGGGTACTGAAACTTAGGGTATACCTTATCAATGGAAGAATAAAAACTGCAAGTCTGGCTTGGTATAGAAGAAGTTTCTGTTCAGAAATGTTAAAATTACAATTAGTCATTGTAGGGGGAGGTATCTTATACATACCAGGGGCATAGTCAAGTTGAAACAGGAAAACAACCTTTCCCAAAACACTATTGTCTTATATGTTTGTGTACTGTACTGCAAGATTCAATAAATTCTAAAGAAAGTTTTATGTCTAACACAGTAATAAATGTTGTAATGTAAGCCCAGTGAGTCTAACCATGAAATTTCAAAGATTGTTTGAAGTGACTTTGCATCTTTTAACTCAGTGCATGTAATGATATTCAGTGATCCAATATCAGATGTTGTGTTCAAGTAAAGACATGCTGTATATTCTAAATGTGTTTTATATACACATTCTGAACACATTAATATAAATTCCATCCACACAGTCAAACAAATACAACTATCTAGTCTCTGTAAAGAACTATTCTGGTAACTGTGAACATAGCTTGCAGACCAAAGATCAAAAGAAAAGCACAAAAAAAGAGGATTCATTCAAAGGTATTATTATGTTGAGCAAATGACCACAACCTGTATGAGAGACTGAAGTATAGCGCTGCAGTCTTTATGCTAAAGCTGCAGAAAATAAACAGAATATCAACTCTGAGCTCTAAGAGTGCATATCTACTATGCAATATTTGGCAAAAGCTCAATAGTAAATGACTCACCAAACAGAAATACAGGAGAGGGAACTGTGTAACCACATTAACAGATGTATTTGATGATTAAACACACTCAGTCATTGACTGGGAATCTCCCATTACCACCTAATAATTCAAACTGATGCAAATTTGTTTTAGTACTCCGGACAGCTCCCGTGGCACTAACAGCATGCTGAGCGCTAACACATGGTCCTGAGAGAACCAGTGAAATAACTTCAGCAAAATCCCAAATATCCAAATGGACCTTTCATGTTTATGTATAAATATTAAACCTTCATCAAGACAGTTAAGATTTTTGAATAACTGACTGATGATACATATACTATAGTCTGGTTATGATGAAAGCAGTAGTGGAAGTCATGTCTAGTATAGAAATGCTTACAGTGTCACATACTTACAGAGTCACTGGATGTGATTAACTGATCAGTGGGATTTTTACCTGAAGCTCTATTTAGCAAAAGAAGTCTGGAAACAGGGAATTGAAATTGCTCTGAAATAAAAAAAAACACATAAATGTAGAACATCAACAATGTGGGCTTGTTGCCGTGTGTTGAGTCATTTCAGGCTGTCAGTGGTCGACCCATTTTAAAAGCTATTTACTGTTACAGCCGGCTTGAATGAGACACACAGGCAAACACAGACAGCCATGGGGAAAACTGCAGGTAGCAGTGTTTGATAAGATGCTCTTCTCATGCTTTCATCTCCTTTTTCTTCTCATTTTCAGATCAACCATGGTTGCTGCCTCCTTCTTCCCCTGTCACACTTTTCCTGTCCATCACTTAGCAAAGTGAAGACCGACCTCACTACTCTCCCCCCGACATTCCCTCAAGGGCCCTGCTGAAAAGTAAGAACTGATGGTGGCCTGACGCTGCTCTGGTGCAACAAGTTTTCTTCTGAAAATATTAATCTATTTGTTATAATGGAATCCCCACTGTGGCCATCATCCAACCACTTTTCATAGTACACTACCCAAATATATAATCCCTTATGAGTTTGAAAAGAGGTAAACAGTGTGGTTTCGAAAACTAGTTTGTGTAAAAAAACAGGCTGCTGGATAGTACTGATCTTCCCTGTTTTGGACACATTTTCCATAATATTTTTTTGAGCCATGAAGATGTTGCCATGGACCTGTATTTAATTAATTGGGGTTTCTTTGTAGCGCTAGGAGCCTTAACACCATTAATGTTAGAGCTGAATAGAACTGCTACATGGTTAACCATATCCTGACAGGATCATAAAAAGTTTAACATCCACTGTGCTCACCTCAGAAGCTCCAGAACCAAACAGAAGCTGCCCTTGGGATTTATTTGACTGTAATTAGTAACCACAGTGTTGTAGATGCAAGGGTCAAACAGAGGCTGTCCTACAACATGCTTTGATAGAAGTGATGTAATATCTACATCTACATTCTGAAGGGAGCTTTATCGTCCATGAACGTGCCTCCATGTAGTGGGTTATTCAGGGCTTTTACTATGCAGATGACGTCCTGAACTGCCTAGAGCTTCTACCTGGTTAAAATGAATGTAACAACCCTTATATAGGGCCCACTGTGGAATTGAAAAGGAGCAGAGAAACAAAGAGCTAGCTAAGTATAATAAAGGTCTTTACCCTTTCCCCACGTCTTCATTTGTCTTCTTTTTGCTCTCAAACAGCTAAAGGTCTGCACTCAAGGGTGCTATAGGTGCAGAGATCAGCTTTTTAATATTGGTAAAGTTCTGGCTATTAAAATTGATTAAAGTTATCACTGTAATCTATCATTGATAGAGGAGGGAGGTATTATGGGCCTGCCCTTATTTGCAAGTTAAGACTACCACTCCAAGGTCCAATGGCATGATTTCTGCTGAGGCAGAAAATAACTTGCTGGTTATTAAAGCCTTGCATGCAGATGTTAAATTGTGCAAAATGCAAACATGATAAAACCATGTGAAGGACAGATAACACCTCAACAAGACTACAAACTGGTTTCATCTTAGCTGTAGAACTGCAGAGAAAAACATGTACAATCACTGGCATGTAGACCTGGTGTGTAGTACCCAGTGAGCTAAAGTGCTGATATCAGTCTAAAAAATTTGAATGAATGAATTTAATCTGTTTTTGTGTCCAATTCCTTTGTTCATGTTTTTTTCCACAGGAAAAAGACCAAGGTTATTTATTACATTCTCCTGGTAGTGTCTTTACTTTTCTTGTCAGTAATGCAGAAAAAAGAAATTCAGAAAAAAGAAGGCTAAGGATATTTGATAAAATAATGATGCAGTCTTAAGTGAGATGATAGATTACGCACTGATGGTTTTAATTACTGAACGTGTTTAAAGTCTGTCCAGATAATTGCTTTCCAAAGCCTTTTCTGAAACTCTTACTTATTAATTATACATGACTGCCATCCTGTGGCAGCACATGATATTGCCCAGTCAATAGTTTCAGATGTTCAAGATTCCTAAAAATGTCAGTTGAGTGGTATTTCTGCTTCTGCTTTGCTTCTCAAAGAGGGCATTAAATCCAAAGTCAAACTCAGTGAGAGAAATAAATAAATGGTGGTTTACAGCCTGTTGTCTATGACTGAAGAAGTGAG
This sequence comes from Ctenopoma kingsleyae, assembly GCA_032353495.1. NCBI lineage: Eukaryota > Metazoa > Chordata > Actinopteri > Anabantiformes > Anabantidae > Ctenopoma > Ctenopoma kingsleyae. The sequence goes on along the minus strand of JAUBNQ010000004.1, from coordinate 14,963,304 downwards.
TTTGGCATCGTGTACCTTTTCTTGACAGACACGTGAAAGTTTCTTCTTTTCACTCTGATGGCTGATGACTGATTACTACAAATAACGTGTGAAAAAAAATCACAGAACTGGATCAAACTGGGTAATACAGACATCCTTGGTGAAATATGTTAGTGTGGGCATTTCTTCCCTCATCGTGTTAGTTGACTTTCCACAAAATGCACCCAAAGGAAAGGCCATACCTGTGCCTTGGTTGATTGCAACATAAAGACAACAAGAGACAGAGACAGGTGGGTTAATGAGTGAGGGAAAGGCTGCAGAGAAAGAGCAAGGTCTATGGGAGCATAGTAAAAAAGAAAGGTAGAAAAAGGAGAACCGGAAGGCAGTCAGGAAGCAGATTCATTCCCTCGAGAACTAATTATACCACCACCACACAGAGCTCAGTTCAAGGCTATTTAAGAAATCTTAATGGATTGATGTTTCCCCTCTCACTTACACTGTCTCTGCACCTTCTGATCAACCACACACAGCTTCTCCACATACATCTGTTGCTGCCATCTAGTGTGACGTGAGCAGCATTAATGGGCAAGGTCGGCCATTGTCATATATATGCAGCATCTGCATTTTTTAGGTTCATATTTCTCATTGATGTGTTATATTATAATGAATGTTATTGTAGCTGTACATTAATATGTGAAAATCATGACTGTATTTCAAGTGCAATAGTGCACAATTCCTGTTACTGCACTGGTTACTCAAATGTGAAACACAGCTCCCATAGTTCTTAGCCACCCAGAGTGAATTTAAAAAGAGAACATGATAGCATGTCCATTGACTATAAAGAACAGTTGTTTTTTTTCAGCAAAGGTGGATCAGAAGGACTTCAAAAATGCCTAACATTGAGCTAGAAGCAGTGAAACTGTTGAACTCTAGCAACAACTACAGTATTATAGGATATTAATATGTTTTATAGCACCAAAATGTCAAATATTCCCCATGTGGATTAATAAAGTGTAAAAAAAAATGGCTTATGAATTCAGAATGAGATCTGTGCCATCTCAAGCTCTGATCATAATCTAGTGTTTTCAATTCCAACTTATAAAGCAAAGCTTGAAACCCAAAAAGCAGAGAAAAAGGTACACTAGTTAAGATATGGTCACATGAGAAGAACAAATAGTATAAAGCATGTTTTGATTTGACTGACTGGGAAATTATTTCATATTGATTCCTTGTATGGGAAATTATTTCATATTGATTCCTCGAATGAAATTTCAACTTTTATTAGTGAACTCATAACAAAAAAATAATAATTAGACTGGCAAACAGCATCCCCTGTTCCAAAGTAGATATAGAAAAATATCGGCTTTGGCCCTTTGGCAAGCATTTGGGAGTCCTGGAGTTCTGCTCTGTTGCTCAATCACCTCTAATATCAGCATCAGCATTTGTTTAACAAACAATGGATCTGAATCACCATGATGTGAATCTGTCTGACAGATGTAAAAGAGAAAAGCTTTTGAAAAAATCAAAACAACTGACGCGATCAGCTGATCCCACGAGTAAACAAAGCTGGCTCCATTGTGATGGATCTACAAGCGCAAGTATAATTCCACTTTGCAGACCAGACACCCTGACGCCCTCTTTATTATCTCTGGGGACTTTAATCATGCCAACCTCCATAAAACACTTCCCAGTTTGTGAGCTGTCCCACCAGGGGGGAAAAGAAAGAAAGGTGTAAATGTATACTAATGTAAAAGAAGCATACAGCTCCACTGCCCTCCCGCCCCTGGGCAAGTCAGATCACAACCTGGTTCACCTCCTTCCTCAGTACACACCTTTGGTTCAGTGGCAGCCTGCCACTGTTAAAACTGTAAAGAAGTGGGCAGTGGGGCCAGTGATGCCCTGTAGGTTTGCTTTGAAGTCACAGACTCTCTGTGAACCTCACGGTGACAACATTGATGCACTGACAGACTGCATCACAGATTACATTAATTTCTGTGTAGACACCCATGTACCCACAAAAACAATCCACTGCTTCCCCAACAACAAGCCCTGGGTATCAAAACCATCCTAAATGAGAAAAAGAAGGCATTCAGGTCTGGTGATGGGGAGGCAGTGAAGAGGGTCCAGAGGGTGCTGTCTGTCAGGATCAAAGAGGGAAAGAGGGCCTACAGGAGGAAACTGGAACAGAGCCTCCAGCAGCAGAATACCAAGGAGGTGTGGAGGGGCATGAGGACCATCACTGGCTATAAGACCAGCAGCCAGGTGACTGAGGGGACTGTGGATCGGGCCAATGAATTTAATGATTTTTTTAATAGATTCCAGGCCTGGTCTCAGGGCCACCTGCACCTCAGCTACACTACCTCTGTCCCTCCCCCACACGACTCTGTCCCTCCCTCACACTCAGCCACCACTCATGTGAGCCTGCATCTGGAGAGAGTTTCTATGGGGTGGAAAAAGTCCTGTTTGATTCCGGTGAATAAGAAGCCACGTCCCAGTGTCTACAGACCAGTGGCTCTTACATCACACACCATGAAGGCTTTTGAGAGACTGATCCTCAAGACCCTGCAACCTCTGGTCAAACCTTCACTCGACCCTCTCCAGTTTGCATACCAGCCCCAACTTGGAGTGGATGATGCCATCATTCATGTGCTCCATCGTGCTTACTCCCACCTGGACAAGCCCAGGGTCTCAGGGAGGATTATGTTTTTTGATTTCTCCAGTGCAACACCATACAGCCTGCACTGCTGGGAGAGAAATTAAAAAACATGCTGGTTGACACCATGATTTCCTGGATTATGGAGTATCTCACAGGTGAGTCCCCAGTAAGTCCGCCTGCAGAATTGTGTGTCTGACATTGTGGTCTGCAGCACAGGTGCTCCACAGGGGACAGTCCTGTCCTTGTTCATCTTCACCCTGTACACCTCAGACTTCAGGTACAACTCAGCCACCTTCAGGAGTTCTCTGATGACTCTGCCATTGTAGGATGTATTCAGGGTGGAGACATCACAGTGTACCAGCAAGTGGTGGACAGCTTTGTGGATTGGTGTGAGCAAAACCATCTCCAACTCAACATCAGCAAAACAAAGGAACTGGTGGTGGACTTCAGGAAATCTGGGGGTCCTGTCACTCCTCTCTCTATACGGGGCGAGGAGGTAGAGGTTTTGTCGAAGTTCTTGGGCGTGTACTTAGACAATAAACTTGACTGGTCAACACACACAACCGCTCTGTACAAAAAGGCCCAGAGTTGTCTGTATTTTTTGAGGAGGCTCAGGTCCTTTAACGTCTGCAGCACCATGCTGCGGATGTTCTGTGGTGTCCAGTGTCATTTTCTTTGCTGTGGTCTGCTGGGGCAGCAGCCTGAAGGTGGCACACACTAACAGACTGGACAAATTAATCAGGAGGGCTGGTTCTGTTCTTGGTGTGGAGCTGGACCCTCTACACATTGAATCTGAGAGGAGGATGCTGTCCAAATCCTGGATAATCCCCCAGTTTCCTGGCTGGACAGAGGAGCACGTTCAGTGCCAGGTGCTCCACAGAACGCCACAGGAGATCATTTCTTCCTGTGGCAATAAAACTGTACAACTTCTCTCCTTTAGGTAAAGGGGAGGACATCATCCACATTGGCTGTAATGTTCTGCCTGGTCAAGCAGCATGGAAAATGGTGGATCAGTTCCTGGCATTCATCTGTCATTCATCTGGGGATTGATTATGACTGGAAATTACCTATTTTTTTTAATTATTTTTATTACCTATTTTTGTTCTATAAAATGAGTATTTAGTATTTGTGTTGGTGTTCTTTCTTTTTCTTTCTATCTGTTTGAAAGGAGAGCTACTGTAACATGCCAAAATAATTTCCCTCTGGGATTAATAAAGTTTTTTGAATCTTGAATCCTGAATGAATTTTCAGTACAATGTTCAACATTGTAAAACAGAGAATTTAATTGCAGACACATATTTTAATGCAATAAAAGGATCACATTTTAATTAATTAATTACCAATTAGTTACCAATTTACCAAATTGTATGTCTTTGTTGTGAGTCAAGAGAGCAAATCATTCCACCACCATGTTGCTTAAATGATGTTAATGATGTTGGTGTTGATCAATGGTGTGAGCGGACGTTGAATGAGTGTGACAGCACGTCAGATGTTTGAGCAGGCTACATTCTTCCGAGTTTTCTTGAAGAGTTGGAGGAATCGTTTCTTGATGGATTTCTTCTTCTTGGGTTTCTTGTTAATTTCCTCCATTTGAGTTTCTAAGTCAACCAGTTTGTCCATCAGTTCATCTGTAGATTTGCCACTGCAGTCTTTCTTTTTCTAGATTGTCCTGCACCTTCATGACCCTTCTTTTCAGGATGGAGGTTTCATCCAG
>JAUBNQ010000004.1:14936507-14957519 GCA_032353495.1 Ctenopoma kingsleyae | reverse complement strand
CCACTATTGGTTTATTTGATTATCTATGGAGTGATATATACAGCATATGTTCTGTATGTAGAGATGGCCAATGTATATGTAGTAATAAATTGTCATTTTAGATGTGATGACCCTTGGAAGTACTGCTTTTGATTATCTGCAGTGATGTAAGATGTACCTTGGAAGGAAACACTCCTGCGGGGTTTGTTGCTTATTACGAGGCCATCACTCATGATAAGGAGGAAATAAAAGAGCACCACTGGAGGTCTCATCATGTCCTATAAGACAGGAAAAACGAGCTGAAGTTGATTTGGAAGTTCATGTATTATATACAATTTCAAGACATATAATACAAGAGATTCTTCTTCCTGCCTCGATGTATCTGTCTTATTCTCCCTCCCTCTCTCTCTCTTTCTTTCTGCTCCATACCTGTTGTTAGTCTCCTGTCCTGATTAGTAAAATGTGAACAAATAACTGTGTAATGCAAATTCAGAACAGTATTCACCAGGTTACTGTGTTTGAATGGCTGTGGTGTCACAAATAGGTTCTGGACTCAACGCGCGCACAGAACAGCCGAGGATTCTCTGTGTAAGTTTACGTTTTGCGGTTTTAGACTTCATGTGTTCTTTCAAACACCTCAAAAATAAATTCAAGAGAATTAGAGAACATGCGCCAAAGGGATGAAAACAGCTCGATTTCTTTATTAATTGTACATAGGATTAAAATAGACTATTTCTGAACACAGCAGGCAACCTACAAAATGTGGATTGAGTCGGCATTGCGTAATTACGCACGATTTAAACACGGACTCGAACAAGAGAACAAGAGAAACGAGTGTGTGGTTTTATGCCTAAGGGATAATTATAATTTACCACACCTGAAAAGCAAAGCCCCTTGTTTAAGAGCTTCCATCTCATATAATGCCAGCACAAACATCAGCTCATCACTTTTTTTCATGTCTGTACAAATAACGGAATCAACAAGTAACCGTGTACAGTGTCAGAGGCTTAAATTAATCAGACATAACTTGTTTAATACGTAAAAGAAATTTCAAATTTCAGCATATGCCGTCCCTGTTTTCTCAACATACAGTGCTGAGCTTTAATAGTCTTAATATAGCAATTATGTGTTAAATATTAATACAGTCTAATTTATTGAACCTGTTTATTTGCATCTGTAATTGTTCATGCAATAGTAGAACTGATAACAAAACACAAATGTAATAAGATTTTATAGTAATGGATACAAGCATCTTAAATATATGTTATTTATCTTACTGTTATTGTGTTAATATTGTATACTTACATTATTCAGCCACAACATTAAATCCATCTGGATGTTTTAATGTGGGATGTAATCAGTTTATACCACTAACGTGATGTAAGTAGCTGTTGGAAATCTACTTTCAAAGAAGCCGTGATATTATTTAGATTCAAAAAATTGTCTGTTAAACTCAGGCAATAGTAAGAGAGTGATTGGAAAATAATGGTAGTAACACAACATTTTAAAAGATGGCCCTCCCCATGTTATGACCATCGGTAGGCTAGTTTGTTTCACTCCTGTTCTCAGTCTCTGCTGCCCTTTCTTATGTGCTATAGAGGCAAAGAGGGATTGCAAAGAAGTGACTCGTATACTACATGATTCTGGGGGACTGATAACAAAACCTTGTCTTTTATTAGTTGATAATGTCCCAAAGCCACTCAGTTAACAAATAAGCTCAGTCAAGGATCTCAAAAATTAAAATGGAAAATCAAGCAAATCCAGCACTTCTTACTTTAACCCTCTGTGAGTTTTGTGTGTGAATTTTCCTTTAAATTTCTCCTGCACCCCAAGTAGTGAATGTCCCTTTTGTAGATTATAGCCTGAAAACACATAGGTGTTGTTGAGGCTTTACTTTACAAGAGGACCTACATGTTTCTGATGTTTTTAGGCTTTATCTTTAATGTAAGGTTCTTAAGCAAATAACACAACTAAGGATTTTAATAATTTTTAGAAATTTTTCAAGACTTTTTTTTTTGTTTAATAATCTTGACTGTTGAGACATCATAATAATAAATTTTTTTCTTCTTTTTCTGTGTGTTAGTTTTATTGATTTTTCAATGCCCTCATCAAATTATTTCGTCATGAGGCAGCTTTTCACACCATTTTTTCAAACATAAAAAATAACAGACACGTTTTCGAGTTCACGTCCATTAAACCACGCCCCCCATTTAACGTTACTCGTGTTGCCCCGCCCCTCTTTGGTTTGGTTGATAGGTGTGATTTCCGGGATTTAGCGTCTGGATTTTCAGGTTTCATAGTGTGTGTGTGTGTGTGTGAGTGTGTGAGGGAGAGAGAGGGAGAGGGAGAGAGGGAGAGAGAGAGTGTGTGTCATGAGTGTGAGTGCTGTGTGATTGTGAGGGAGGGATTGTGGTGTGGTTGTAAACGCTCGCAGCACGGATACTGTCACCGCTTTGCACCGCGGGCAGGTTCCGTGTTCCTACATGCAAGTTACCGTCGGGGCTCCACCATCGTTGGGCAGCAATGACTGAAAGCCCCGCGACCCAATCAGCCAACGGGGAAGTATGCCAGCGTGTGAAAAACGGTCTGAAAACGGAGAGAAACGGCTTGTTGAAGAACCTCCACCGCTGCCATAAGCGATGCCAAGCCGAGGAGGAGGAGGAGGTGAGGCCCGGGATGGGACGGGGAGAGGCGGGGAAGCATCTGCCGTATGTACCCTGAAAAACCGGGACGACACAGTAATTGCTGTCATTGCCATTAACTCCAGTGACATTAATTGTTAGTGTTATGACAGGATAGATGCTTTAATGCACTGACCCGGTCCCGCTGCTGAAAATCTGACATGTTCTCATCGAAACAGTGTAAACGTCAAACTCCATTAAAAAACACATTCAGTATTTAGCTTTCGCTCATGTTTACTGTTGTAGTCTCCCTCAAAACATAAATCAGAAATGGTCTTGAATCATTTCAAGACGTTCTTTAATTCGGCATGATCATGACTGAGCCAAGCAGCATCTGAATGCATTAAAATACCAACTTTATCAATGGGGTTCATACTCTTCTTCAGCATCCCAGTTGTATAGGAAGAAGAATTTTAAAAGGCGCGTATTGCTACACACAAAGTTGACATTGCACTGAATTATATTACTGTTTAGTGTTTTTTTTTTATGTGTGCCGAATTTTGGAGGAGGTACCGTATCCATCTTCCAGCTTCACACCCTGTTTGTGACTTTGATTAGAAGCACACACTGGGAATGTTATGACTTATAACTATGTATAAAAAGTGCCATACAGTGTCTCATATTGTACTTACATCAGAGCCATTTAGACAACTTGATGATGGCAACATGTTTGCAGGTTTCATCCTTACCTCATCAGTTGAGAAGTGTGTTTTACTGTATACTTTCTCCTCTCAGATTGACCTGTTAAAAACTCTTAATTTTCAGCATTTATTCACTGCAATCTTTGGGGCTTCAAATGTTTGGCAGGAAACTGTTGGAAAAATTCCATTTTCTCAGAGCGGGTTTCTCCCTTTTAGAGCTGAGAGTGAAGCTGTGATAAATTAGTGTTTAGGAAGAAAGTGAACCAGTGTTTACTTAAAGCTGTCCACTGAGACTGCATGCATGCTGTTAAACAGCTTTTTCCAAAGAGGCTCATAAAATGTACACACTTGGGTGCATGCTACGGTATGTTACCATCCCAGTAAGCAGGTCTCCTCAGACTATGTGGTTACATACTGTCATGCACATATGCATATGTTGTGATACAGAGTTGTTATATTAATTTGAGCCTGAAATCTGCAGTGCTAAGCTAAGCAAAAGTTAAATGGATTTTTTTAACAATATTAACTTAATTTCTTTTTTTCTGTATTGGCTTTTTAACTTTACTTGAGCAATATTAAAAACATCATTTTCAGTAATCATCTGTACTAGAATGATACTAATATTTCAGTGGGTTACATGTATGTACAGTAAGAGATTCATATGTAAGAAAGCATTACCAGACATTGGTAACCTTTCATCTGATTGTTGTCATTCAGCTCTCAGTGCACAGATTTACGTTGGCACAACCAGCTCTTCATGTATTTGTTAGTCAAATCTTCCCTTGTTCGCCTACGTCACACAGTGTTTTCTTTTCCTGTGTTGTTAGTCTACACCTGGACCAGGACTTAATGCTCTTTGGTCACAACTACAATACATAATCTTTAAGCAAGTCACAGAAATTTCTGCCAACTGTAATAAAGCTAAAGCTACAAAGCTGCATATGGGGCTGTATATAAGCTGTAGAACAGTCCAGTACCCCTTAAAAGTAGTAATTACAGTACTCAACAAATTTATGTGGTTTTTATAAATAATTATTTTATGACGTGTTAGTAAATGTTCTGGTTTCTACGTTGCCTAGCTCCATGCAACGTCACGTCATGACAGCCTGTACAGGCGGCCCTTCGTTGAGTCTTTTGAGGAGACGCCCATGCTGGTGGCAGTTCTCACCTACATGGGTTACGGTATTCTGACCATCTTCGGCTACTTCCGTGACTACCTCCGTCACTGGAAGATTGAAAAGTGCTACATCGCCAGGGAGAAGGAGGAACAAAAGGTGAGAGAAGCCACAGATAAAATGTAGTCGTTTACCAGAAGAATGTGAAATACACAACCAACCAACCAAATCAATTCAGGAATGAGCATACACGCGTCATCAGGCTTTCACTGGTCTCAGAAATAACTATGCTGTGAAATATGAGCGACTGTTTTTATAATGACTGGAATGTTATCACTGTTTTGGTTGCTCAGTGACAATGCTGTGAGAAGAATTGTGTTTCAGCTGAAGAATGGAACTGAATTGGTTGACTGAACTCTAATTACATGATTAAATGTAGAAACATTAGTGAAAACAACTGTAAAGCAGACCTGATCCATTTATTGTTTATGTTAAACTGGCTAAACCAAAGTGGTGCATGCGCAAATCTTCCCAACACTTGAAGCTCAAAGTACACGATCTCTGATTTGGCTCTGAAAGCTTTGTGTGCTTCAAACTGACGTTATTAGGTCAATTTGCTTTTCTTTACAATTGTATGAAACTTTCTGCATTTTTGTCAGCACCTAGCTAATGGTGGAGTTATCAGCATGTTTGGGGCATGTCCTTGACCACTCAGATTGTTTCCAGTATGTTATGTAATGTTTGATAAAGAAGTCCATTGTTTTAAGTATTTGGTTATACTGAAAAAAGGAAGTTAGTGGGGTTGCTTTGAGGAAGTCAACCCAAGCGTATCCCACGGATGTTTCCTCCAAGAACCAAGTTATCCAACTCCCAGAGTCATGTGTTAAAATGAAAAGATTATATTTCTGGAGATTAAATTCTTTTCTGGCTAAGCGTTTCTAAAGAATGAATGGCATGCAGTTCCACTAACTTTAAACATGCATGATTTATGGTGGAATTCTTTCTCTGTTCGACACTTAAAACTCTGCATCTATTTCACTATGTTTTCTCCATCTATCCAGGACTTTGTGCCGCTCTACCAGGATTTTGAGAACTTTTACACCAGAAATCTTTACATGCGCATCAGAGACAACTGGAACCGGCCGATATGCAGCATCCCCGGGGCTAAAATGGATCTGATGGCACGAGAGTCCCATGACTACAACTGGACTTTTAAGTGAGATGACATACCATTAGTCAAGACTGTAAATTTGATAATCTATAAATGAGCCTCAAGGTATTTAGACAGCAGTTCACAACAGGACAATAGTAAGGAAAAGTCTGGTTAATGCCCCAGTCATGGATTAGTACTACCTGTGCTAACAGTCTTATCTCCCACAAATACAAAGAGTCATATTTCATTTTCAACAAAGGACGGTGTAATGTTGATAGTTTGTAAAATCAGTGAGCAGGGTTACACAACCATTCCCCGGGCAACTTACAGCATACACAATATACAAAATATAAAAACCACAATGATATGATTTGAAGTTTTATGAAAGAGGAACCTGGCTCTAAAGGGAAATGATTTTTATAAATTTTTAAAATAGTCCTTATGTTCTTGATCCATTGAAGGATTTGGTCTTGGAAAATGGAATGAGCTACATTAATAAAGTATTTATAGCATTAGCTTTGGTCAGTTTATTCACATCGGTGTATATGTCAACCTAAGAAACAGTGTCGCCCTTACATTATTTATCCACTAGAGTGCACTGACAAGTTCAGTTTTACACTGTAAATATTCTGCTACGTGTAGTTTCCTGGAATAGTTCTATTTTATGTTACTTTTACTTTTACTCCACTACAAACCAGAGGAAAATTTTGTACTTTTACTCCACTACATTTATTTTAACATCATCAGTTATTAGGTCCTTTTTGCAGGATTAGATTCTTATAAAATGATTACATATTAGTAAAAGGCTGAAGTTATGGATTAACTTCCTCTGACTGTGTAAGGTGTTAAAATCAACTCCACCTTCGCCAACTTCTGTTTCTGTTCCACAGTCTGTAGGTAAAAACACATTTTAACATAATTTCACCTTTGAGAATTTGTTGAACAAATCTGGACTAAACTTCTACATTTATGTTTTCACCAGCATCCAAATTCTATATTGTTAAAATACACTTACTTTTACTTTTGTACTTAAAGTAAGATTTTGTGCAAGTACTTTATTACTTTTACTTGAGTAGAACAATCAAAGCGTACTTCTACTTGTAGTGGAGTATTTCTATAGGCAAATACTTTTACTTGAGTATTTGAGTTTGTGTATTTTATGCACCTCTGTTCGGTGAGGTGTGTGTAGTTAGACATCATACACTGGAGCAGAAAGGAAAAATCCCAGAACGTGCAGTGCCAGCGAGAAAAAGAGGAGACAGGTGCGTGCGGTCAGTGTGGTCGACCCGAGTTGAGACTGAAAAGAAAGATTGGAAAAACAAAGAAGACTTTCTTTCTCTCTGCTTTTCACACAACTTCAATCTAGTCTTTAATTACTTGCACCAATAACTGTTATTAAGTGTGCAAATAAACTTGCATAACATGAACTTCCTCTCATTGATTACTTCCTCTGTGATTATCTCCGTACCTCTCCACGCAGGTACACAGGTCGGGTAGTGCAGAATGTGATTAACTTGGGCTCGTATAATTACCTCGGCTTCGCTGAGAATACAGGTCCGTGTGCTGACTCTGTAGCTGAGGTCACCGTGAAGTACGGCGTCGGAGTTGCAAGCACGAGGCAGGAGACTGGTACAAACACACACGAAAACACAACCAAACATCTCCACAGTCATTGGTGCGTTGATAACATATATTGTAACGTCAGTGATTTATATTTTGAATGTATTGTATTGAGGTAAACAAAGCATAATAGATCAGTCTGTTTAGTGTCACAGTGGGAACTAAAGCGAAGGATTCAAACAGCATAGACAGGTTTTCATTACAATGCAGGTATAAAGCAAACGCTGATTTTCTTATTGACAAATTTCAATAAGCCTTGAATTAAATGAAATGTAGAATTTCCTTCTTACAAAGTTCTGTTAACATTGCTGCATCAGTTAACCCTTGCCCCACGTGGCCTCATCACTATAAACATTATTCTTAACGGAAACATTCAGTACTTTATTGCATAAGCCAATCCAAATCTAAAGAGGCCTTACTGATGCCAGGGAAAGCTTCACACACACTTGCTTTGCTTTGCTGTGCTGTGGATGGAGTAACATAGAGTAATAGATAACAGAATAATATAGTATAGAATGGTATTTGAGTACTATGGCATACAAGAACATTTAAGTATACAACATAATCTATTCTTTCAATGAGCCATGACATGAAGATCGGCATGTGTGTATGTGTATAGTGACATCCTGTATGTCTGCACCTTAGGCAACCTGGACAGACATGAGGAGATGGAGAAACTGGTAGCTAGGTTCCTAGGTGTGGAGTCAGCCATGGCATTTGGGATGGGGTTTGCGACCAACTCAATGAACATACCAGCTCTAACTGGCAAGGTGAGACCACAGGTGACCTCAGTAGAGCCCGAGTTATTCTTGCAGCACACAATGCTTATCTCTACTCTTTGGCTTCCCCTTTATTTCCCCGTCAGATTTCCTTTACAGTATGTTCTCCCTGCACGTTTTACCCTTTTGTTTCCCTCGGTGTATTACATAAATGTACGTTTGTATTGGCCTGTGAACTCGTGTTTAATTCCCAGAGATGAAATAAGTTCACTACTGAGCACTTTTGTTTTTGCTTACCTGACACGCTATACCAAGTCACCACCAGCAGACACACAGCTAACCTCTGTCCTCATATCAGGAGAGCATGCTTCCTCTTAGCACTGCCTGCGTGTCAGTGTGAAAATCACAGACAGGTTCAGTCAGTGTTATCACGTCGGCGTTGGCGTTGGGGAAAGTTGATAATTCACTACACTGTTTGAATGCGGAAAACTGCTGCTTCAAATTCTGCTGCTCTTGTTTTAATGTATTTAATGAGCAAATAATGTAACCAACAAACAGATTATAACTAAGTGTATGCTTCTGCAGTATCTGTCACCTCAAACAGGTAAATTCAAAGCACATGTGTGAATAATTTATGCCTGTTCGTGTGGTGTGGTGTCCTGCAGGGCTGTCTGATATTGAGTGATGAACTCAACCATGCTTCTCTTGTACTGGGAGCCAGACTCTCCGGGTCCACCATCAGAGTCTTCAAACACAACAGTGAGTCAGCAACAAATAGGTCCTCTTACCAGTTTATCTCCTACCCACATGTACAGTATATATCTCCATGTATTTTCTCTGTACACCTGCATTGTGTCTGTTTCTGTTTGTCAGTCCCTCATGTGATTTTCGTTCATTCCTTTTCTCCTCAGCCAGTAGACGAGCATGTTTCTCAAATGTCCTTTATTCTTAGTCTCTATAGCTTTAATCCTCTTTTTACATTTTCTATTTAAACATGATTTTATTAACAGTTTTAACAGTCATACATTTTCTTAAATTTGACTCTGACCTGTTTGACCTCTAATGTGACACAAAAAGGACATTTATTATTTTGGTGGGTAAAAAATCAGCTTGGTTAGTGGATTCTTTTCATCTACCAGCCACCTTGACTAGTGGGCCAAAAAGTAAATTTTGGATGCCGGTTGGCACGTACCTACATACGTATCTTGTAAAATGCAGTTTTTCTAGTCAGCTCACATACAGGTATTTTGTTCAGATTGCTTTTGAATAACTTCCTAGAGTTTTTCAGCCACCACTGCTGATACCACATCTGTAATGTTGAGTGGAACACTCTTGATTTTCTTGTCAGATATGCAGAGCCTTGAGAAACTGCTGAGAGAAGCCATAATTCACGGGCAGCCCAGGACACACAGACCATGGAAGAAGATCTTAATAGTGGTGGAGGGCATTTACAGGTAGCCTGTCTATTTTCTTCATGACATAATAAAATCTTTTAGTACATTTTGAGTATACTAGAAGGTATTTTTCTTTAGTTTTTGCCCCCATGATTTTCTTTTTAATTTCCACATGTCAACTACCTGACTTTATTGCCCAAAGCTTCGACCTCTTGTAGAAGCAGTTAACATCTTCGACTGATGGTTCATGTTGTTCCATTATGTTCAGCAGTATCAACACCCCAGAGACTGGATTGCTGGTTGAGAGAGCTGATTCAGTGCTTGGTTAGCTATTACTGTTCATACACACAGGGAACAACATTAATGGGTTACTTTTCTCTGCCTGGCCGGATGGTGCGGTATGTTCTGCAGCTATGAGATGCTGGCACATTGTAAACATTATTACCATACAATTTTATACAATAACATAACATCAGAGGTTATAAGTCAGATAAATGTTGCCATGCCAGGCTCCAACAGCTTTAGTTCCCTTTAGCTCAACATTTCTGAGTTGTCAGGAAAGAAGTGACACCAGCTATGACACATTCTATTTGGCCTTTTCCACCCTGCAGCATGGAGGGAAGTATAGTACGCCTGCCCGAGGTGATTGCTCTGAAGAAACGCTATCGGGCATACCTTTATCTAGATGAGGCCCATAGCATAGGGGCCCTGGGCCCGAAAGGAAGAGGTGTGGTCGATTACTTTGGCCTTGACACCCGGGATGTGGATGTCATGATGGGCACCTTTACCAAGAGCTTCGGAGCTGCTGGGGGATACATCGCAGGGAAACGGGTGAGGATTCAGTACTGTTTTATTTCGTTTGGTTTTGAAAGCAAGTTTAAAGATGTGCACATATGAGATATCAGTGGCAGCACAGAAGATCCTGAAGTCACAGGCCTATCAGTATCAGAGCTTACTGTCCTGAGACAAAAGGACATCTATCATCCCAGCAATGTGGATTCACGGCCTCACACTTAATGTACGCTGCATTCCCAACATATTAGCCCAGTTCAATGACATCAACTTATCAAAACACAGAGATGCTGACCTTGTAACATAAACAAAAAGCTGAAAAGATGTGTGTTGACATCTCAGAGCTGAGGTTCCTAAATACAATGTATGAGAAAATTTGTTTGAGCAGACGAGTGGTTTAAAATGAGTGAAAGTCTGGCTTTGTGTCACCTTCAGTATTATCAGCACCTTCAGTGTATGCTCTTATTTTTTAAACAAGTTACAGGATGTAGTTAATGATAGTGTTAACCTGCATGTCTTTCAAACATTGTAGCAGCAATCACTTAAAGTTGGCATTTAAAATAACTCAGAGGAATCTTTTGAGTTTTGTCAGAATTAGATTTTTCCTAAACTTCACTAAACGCATAACAGTTTGCATTAGACGTGTTAGCCTGTTAGGTCTATACATAATTTGACAGTGGCGCAGTGTTCATCATTTTGGCTGTGTACACACAGAGACATCATCAGATGCTGGGTTTCTTCCCTGGTGATGCTCTGCCAGGCTTTTACTGCAGCTGTGTACAGTTCCTGCTTGTGTTTGGGGCGTTCTGCATTCAGTAGTGCTTTCAGCAAATGCAATCCTTGATTAACTGGATTCAGGCCAGCTGATTGACTTGGCCAATCCAGAACATTCCACTCCGCAAAACCAAAGGCAAAATGCCCTGAGAACGAACAGGAAGCGAAGACAGCTGCAGTACTGGCCTGCCAGAGCATCATCAGGGAAGAAACCTAGCATCTGGTGATGTCTCTGTGTTCCAGACTTCAGGCTATTCATCCGACTGCACTGGATTTACAACCAAGTATTAAAACTGCCAATTGAATTTATGATTATGTTAGTTTGTCGGAATACTTTACAACCTCTAAAACTGGAGATCTGTCTGTCAAAATGGTTCTGATGCCGACACACACATATACACACATAAATAAAATCTTGATTGTTTCATTTCAAATCAATCACATTGGATGAACCACATGATGAAAAAATGTGTTACTGTGCAAAAAACGATGGACCTGGCTGTATATTTAATATCACAATCATGTTTTTTGTAAATTTTAATGACTAACCAACTGTTCATATCCGTGCGTAAAGCTTGAAGTAAACCCAGCATAATCCTCATCAAGTCTCAGTTACAAAGATTCCCAAATCCTGCATGACTGTGGAGATTGTAGAGTAATCAAAATAGCATTGTTTATGCATATCTTCTTACATCTCCTGTGTATCTGCTGGCTTTAGGAGCTTATAGAGTACCTGCGCTCCCATTCCCACAGTGCAGTCTACGCCACCTCAATGTCTCCTCCTGTGGTGGAGCAAATTATCACTTCTATGAAGTGCATTATGGGAGAGGATGGCACAACCATAGGTGAGCTCATATTTATATCATGATATTGACCTTTTCACATGTAATACGTTTTGTCTTTACCATCCCCTTGATGTGTACAAATGAAATGTGACGTGATTAATAATGGTATTTATAAGAAAATTTTATTTCTACCTGTAAATGTGCTTTTTTTTTCAGAAAACTAATAGGTTCACCATACAACCAGCTTTTGTTGATTTATGTAGGACTATGTTTAATGCCAGTGTTTCAGTGATTCTGTAATTCTCATTATTAGCCACCAGGTGTCAGTGCAAACTAGGAAAATCGAAGATGCCCTCAACAGCACAGCGGTTTCTTTTTGGACAAGTTATTCTCTAAAAATGATAGATATCAGTATCTGTAGAGCTGAGAAAAATACACTGCTCAGAAGTGTGAGTGATCCCAGTGTGTATGAACTGCCAAAAACGTGGTAGATGGTGTCCAGGGGATCTCCTCGCAGACCTGAATCAGGGCATCAGTGAACGCATGGACAGTCTGTGGTGGCGTTGGAAGCACCAATACATAATGTCTCATAGGTGCTCTGTTGGATTTAGGTCATGAAAACATGAGAACCAGTAAAGGGCATCAAAGCCTTTGTCATCCATGAAATGTCTACATACTCTGGCCACATGTTGCCGGGAATTGTCCTGCACCAGGAGGGACACTGGGTCCACTGCACCAGTGTACGGTCTGTCAATCGCTCTGAGGATTTCATCTTGGAGTAACTGGACCTAATTTGGCAGCAGGTAGTGACAAAGATACTAGCAAAACACAAAACTTGATAAGGCTGAGTTAGGAAGGATAAAGAGAGAGCAATTGTCTGTGGCCACCAGATGCACATGGTGTAGTACTGTGATGATTAAGTGTTCCTTTCATCTTTCTGAGCAGTGTACATGGTAGAAAATATGACACCAGTCCCTCTGTCTAAAAGAGTCCTTAAGATAATATGCAATTTATTTCTGTGTTTATGAATGGATGGCTATGAAGTTTTTGCCTGGCACTGGATTGGTTGAGGCGTGTACTATTAGACAGCTAGTGCTAATAAATCATAGTTGAGTAGAATTTTGTACTTGAGCTATGTTTAAACACGTCTGTTGCTGGCATAGACTCATATCATTTGTCTGGTCACAAAACACACTGTGGAGCTGGTACATTTTTGCAGCTATCTCCAGTAGTTTTTTTGTTAGTAGTTTTTAGTAGCACTGAATTTGTGTGCACCCTAAAAAGAGTTTGCAGGCTTGTGTTTGAGGCAAACCTTGCTTTTCAAAGAACCCAGTGAAGCAATTTCCTGTGGGAGAAGAAAAACATTACAGAGAAACTAAGAACTTGTCTTCCCATGTGCCTGGATGCTGTAACACTCTTCTCATGGATGCGATTGTTTTTAGCTGCTTGTCAAACCTCCTTTTTTCATCTTTTCAAAGCATCATTAACTCCTCTCCAAATCATTTTTTTCCCTTTTTTTTTCCCCCAACCAGAAATATCAAATCTGGTAAATAAAACAAATTTTGGAGAGAGGAGTCTTTGTTTAGCACTGACACATCATATACATTTTATTTCAATCCAGAGTTATTTTTTGTGTTTTGATTAAACTTTTAAACTGGGTAGGGATGAAGGCTGTTCAGTGCTGCTCTATAAATATCCACATGCTGCATTAATAAAACATACGCCATGCTTCAGTTTAACGTCTGACTGAGATAATCATGGGACTGTATGTATAACGTTCACATTTAAATGTCACAGCAAGTGCTGGGAAACTATATTATTATGTTGTGCATTTGATGTCAACTCATATTTCTCATATTACTATAACATTTCTTGTTGCCATCCCCAGGCAAAGAACGTGTGCGACAGCTGGCAGAAAACACAGTCTATTTCCGTAAGAGGCTTCGAGAAATGGGCTTTATCATCTACGGCAACAATGACTCTCCTGTTGTACCTATGATGCTCTACATGCCAGCAAAGATAGGGTGAGCCCCGAGCTTTGGGATCACTGCTGCGTGCAGACTTTGCAACGTTTACAAAGACAAGAAGTTCTTGTTCTTTAATCATTTTTGCTGGTGTCTCCACATATTTGTTCCTCCAGAGCGTTTGGCAGAGAGATGCTGAAGAGGAACATCGGGGTGGTGGTTGTGGGCTTCCCTGCTACACCTATCATCGAGTCCCGGGCGCGCTTCTGCATCTCAGCTGCCCACACAAAGAGCATGCTCGACAGGGTAACTTTTCATATCGTCCTGAACTCTACATTTTTCCAGCTCTTGCACACCTTGTATTCAGTGTATGATCTGTCTGTTTTCTTAGTACTTTAGACAGAGAGTTCCCTTGTTGCAAGTGTATGTTGACTAGTCGTGCATAGCCGGATCTCGCTGTGCTCTGCCCACGCAGGAGAAAGGTCTCGCTGAAAACACCATTATTCAGCAAAAAACTCGAGTTGTTAGAATTTCTTCAATTAGCACTAAGCTCAGTGGTGCTTTTTCTAAATATAGTTCCAGGGGGCTATGACTAATTGCACAGCTCAAGTTTTTGTCAAAAGTTTTCCAACATGAAGCTTGTTAACTGGATTTGTCAGCAAGAAAGAGTAAAGTGCAAAGAGGAATATTCAGCACTCAGCTTATTTCAGTAGTGGCTGGTGCTATCAGGGGCTACACTGAAAGTTATACAGTTCAGTTTTTGTTCCAAGATGGTGTAACAGCCTTCAAGTTGCATGAAACTAAGTCAAGAGATCACGACGACATTAAAGGAAGAAGGGAAGTTCAGCAAGTGGAAAAACAGTCGGTAAGTGGAAGCCTTCCAAAAGACGGGTCATTCTGACGTGAATAGAGGTCCAGAAAAAGTCCATTGATTGTTGACTCCAATCAAAATCTACAGTCAAGTGTCGGCTGCAAGTTAATTTACAGTGTATCCACAGTAAATTCCCTGTGTTAGAGGTCATAGCTCCACTTTAACCATGCCCTTTACTCATTGTGTTGCTCCATGTAAGTGCAAAGCTTTGATTGCTCTCAGTAACACATCAAGAAGCCGCCCACTCATTTCAACAAGGGCTCTTCTGCTATACTGAAACAAGCTCACTGTAGACCTTCCTGTTCTTCCTCTAGCAGCCCCCGTCTCAGTGCTTCTCTCATTTTAACATGAGTTTAGATCATCTCACACAGATGGTTCAACCTGTGTTTCCTGTCTAATTGCGATGCTCTCGTGGCGCAGTTAGCTCAGACACGGTCTTCAGGAAGTGTTGTCTATTCAGGGCTGTTTTTGGGTCCTATTCTTTTTCTGTGTGTTTCAAAAAAAGGGAAAAGAAAAGGAAAATAGGAGACAGGGAGTGGGAGTATTGTAGAGCTCTAGTGCTTTTATCTGTCATGATGTTACAATCTCTCTCTGTTAGCCTTCCTCTCTGTATCATCCTCTTGTACTTTGATGTGTCATGTTGATTTCTATTTCTTTCATCTACTTGTGAGCTTTCACTGTTCTATTGTGCCATTCACTCACATGCCTCTACACATATACAATATAAAATCCAGTTGTATTTTTATAGTTCTAAAGACCTTTCATTTAATTCCTTTGACTACATTAATATCCTGGTATTAAACATAATGTCAACACCTAACAACCTAATGAAGTGAAGTCAGACCAATAGGACTTTAATTGGGACATTCTGTGGCCAAGTGGTCCTGCAAGGACTTAATACATAAATGCATAAAGTCAATGGGAAGAAAATAATGGAGATGAATGGATGCAGATAGCACAAAATAGTTTATTATTTTTTTTATTTTAACAGTAGATCAAATAACTATTTGTAATGTGGAAGGGGTTGCCTAGAGATAATGATCACCTGACTCTGCAGTCCTCCTCAGCTCTATGCAGCTTTGTAGACTCTTTCAACTTATTGTTTTTGTTTAATAGCCTGCAACAGTTTTTCTTCAGTCACCACACAGGATGCAGTACAGCACCTGACCAGTAGAGGTGGTATCAGAATGTAAGGTGCCCACATATGCCCATATAAATTAAAAATAAAATATATAAATAAACATATATATATATATGTATGTGTGTGTATATATGTATTTGCCCTAACAAGATGGCCGACTGGCGACTTTACCTTACACCCAAGTAGTAGGATTGAAAGATTCAGTACAGTTGCAGCATTGAAGTTGGTGGTGGTGATTTAATCTAACACAGGTGTGTGTTTTTCCTATTAAAATCCTTGCTTGGTGCAACTTTGAATTTCCTTGAATGACATATTGCCTCATGTTGACAGCTTTTTTTATTGTATTAATGTCTCCACAGGCTCTGAGTGTCATCAGTGAGGTAGGGGACCTTCTTCAGCTCAAGTACTCCAGACTCAGAAAACAGCCGTCTTTGGTGCGGCCTGTTGACAGTGACGTGTATGAAGACATTGACGACTGATGAACCAGTTAAAGACAGGCTTTAAGTGGCATGAATGAGAATAAACCCAGAAAATACGGAGCGGTTCAAGATGGATCACCAGTCTTCCACAAGGAATGAGATGTGCACACGTGTCCCATGTCACTAGCTTGCTGTTATGTAACTCCCCAGCAAAAGAAAAACACTTAAGACTATCATCTAATTCTACATTGCCTTACATAAAAACATGCAGAACTTGTGGTAAACAAACTGAAAAACATCTCTGCTTTTTCTTGTGTAATTTTTATTTCTCGTTTTTTATCAAGATTTGGAGTGCGGTGGAGTATGTATGTTTGTAGTACTTGTAGCATTTGTCGCGTTGAGCCTTGTTACGCTTGTGAAGTGGACAAACATCAGCTTCTAAAGTGACTTTTAATGGAGCAAAGTTAGATCGCTTTTAAATATCAATCAAAATTAAAACAATCAAAAGCAGCTTGATCTTTGATTCAGAACAATGCAGATCAGTCTGAAAGCAGAAAACACTGATAGTTTGTTTGTTAGAAAACATTACTGACAATGAAATGGATTTGATTGAAATACAAAGACTGTCCTTGTTCATCCATCTGTGTTTTACAGATATAGGTCATACTGGTTCTTAAATGTGGCTTGAAAGTTTCTGAGTCACCATTTTGACCACAGAAAATGTATCATTCCTACTTTTGTTCTTCTAGACAGCTAAAACTGCAGAACCTCAGAATTAAATGTGGCACTTCCATCAACGCTGACTTAGCAGTGCAGAAATGTTGCCAAATATCCGCGAATGTAATCGCATATGGAGACAGATTCTTACAAATGAGCTTGACATTAGCCATGTTATCATATTCCATAGCTCTAACAATTCTTCTCTACTTAACGCTAAGTGGCATTAGCAAAATCCATCAAACATATCAAGCTTATCGGTATCCATTCTAAACGAAACAATAAAAGCCTATTTGTAGTCTAGCACTCATTCATCAACAGTTAATTATTATCATTATCATTCCAAACATTTAATTGGGTATTTGGTGCAGTAATTGAATTATTATTTCGATTATTTTGTTGCATCCATTGATATTGCAGTATTGTGAATTCTCCAATGACACCATTTAAGTATAGGATACAATTTAACTTAATTATACTGTAGCTCAATTAAATCTCACTACTCCAATTACATTGAGTGTCCGAAAGTCTCTTAAGAAGTGTTACTTTATGGACCACTTTATGCTATTAAAATAGAGGTTTTCCTAAATGGTAGCTTATCAAAAGTTATATTGTAACTCAGCCAAATTGCTTCTACCGGAAAATGGAAAGAAGTGTGTTGGAACTCTTTGTTCGTTACACAGCGATTTGGCTGATTGATTTTTAATTTCGCCATCTCTGGAATCCTTTTGTACTTGACAAATTTAATATGTATGCTCCATTTGCACCAAACACCTCAGATATCAAGTTTACCATCATCCACCGACACAGTGGCAAAGTTGAGACTGTCAAATTCTTCTTACTGTTTAACTGGAAGATCAATATCTGCTCAGTGTAGTCCAAGTGTAAGCTCCTATTTTATACTGTAAGGAGTCAGTTTAGTCAGATCAGAAACTGGAAAAAAAATATTTATATATATATATTTATATTGTCAAATCTCTAGTCCCAACAGAAGAATATTTACATAACTAATTTGGATATGTTTCAGCATTTTCTTAATTTCCACGTTATCTCTTCGGTGATTATTAGCAATAACCTCATTGCTGTGTTTTAATGCATTGTAAAAGACAAAGTGTGCTATGACTCAGAAGTGTTAAATAACTTTAATTAGCGTGTGACTGGGGATGAGTGTGTGCGCTTGCTTGCATGGTTTTGAATATTAACGTGTACATTATTACACTTTTGCCTTGCTTTTTTAACGTACATACAGTGTTCTGAAAAAGTGTTTGCCCACTACCTGATTTAATCTTTTTGCATATTTGTCACACTTAAATGATTCAGCTCATCAAACAAATTATAATGTTACACAAAGATAACCAGAGTAAATACAAAATGTAGTCTTTAAGTGATTATTTCATTTATTAAGAAAAAAAGTTGCCTATGTTGCTCTATGTGGAAAAGTGCCCCCTAAATTTAAGCGGCAATACCTATAATCAAGCATTTGCAATAACCAGACTTTGACGTTGTTTTTGGTCAGCAGTGGCATTAACTCCTCCATGGATGCCATTTTTATCTCTTTTTTTATTGTTGAATCATGAACACTGACCTTAACTAACACAAGTGAGGGGGCACATACCTTTTCACAGCACTTTACCTGTATTTTAAACTATTGGTTTATCTTTTCGTTGAACTGTCGAGTTTCGAGACACTGATACTCTAATGAAGGCTGCTCCAAAAATATTTCACATGCATAAGGTAATATTTGCATGTGTGCACACTGAAGTATTGTGTAACCACTGGTTCTTCTTGCTAGCGCATGCACAGTGAGAATTCACCACTGAAGCTGCTCTGCACCACAGCTAGTGGTGCTCGATGATAAACACTGTTCTGTTTTCTTTTTTAAATGTTGTCCTAAATATTTATCTGTCTGGGGTCTATGGTGATTTGTCTGTTATTGTAAAGGCGAGATGTTCGTTTTTATTGAAACATATTTGGTTTTGTTACTGTAGGAATAACTTTCAACCTGAATCACAAATGATTGTCTATGTTCTGAAAGAGTTACAATGTTATTCATGTACATGCTGAATGTCGCAGATAAGAAAATATTTTAATATCAAAATAATTATATATGACGCATTTGGATTTTACAGAAGTTTAAGAGCTACTCTACAGTTCGTTTCAGAATGATTAGTACTACATAAACAATAACCAGATGAGCTATTGTGAAATATTTCAAGGATTTGATCCTGGATGTTCTTTCTGTGAAAACTACAGTATGTTCCCTTTATGATCCGTTAAACCACTCTGATTGGAATAGAGATGGAGAAAAACTGTAAGACCTTAATGCCTTTTTAAGGTTTGTTGACATAAAATACAAATATAAAAAATGGACCCACTGTTTTGTACAGAGTTTATATTCAGAAGAAGCTATTCGGATTATTTTGTTTACTCTGGATTAACCTGGGAAAGATGCTCATTAACTTTTGTGTGCCAGTCAAAGAGTCATTTTAGTGCACATTACCACACGAGATAATTTTCTGATATAGTGCCTTTGAAGCAATTGGTTTTATTTGAAGTATTGAGAAAATAGTGTCATACTATGGATTGTTTTACTACTTTGTCTTCACCAGTACTTATAATTATCACCGAATGTGTTCTCTGTGATAATTGCAGATGCATTTGAGCATAGAAAATGCACCCTTTGCGACATATCAGCAAATTATAAATATGTACAATTTCACCCATGTTAATTACAGTAGAGCAAAACAATAAAATCTTTAAAACAGTAAAAGCTATTCATGCCTTCACTTTAAGCCTCATCTTTAAAACTGTTGAACGTGTAACAGTTTCACCTGTGTGGGCAGGGTAGGTGGAGTCAGGGCATCACTGAGATTCAGATCACCTGTTGTGGCGGCTGTAAAAAAGCTGGTGGCACTCGACCATATTTTGGGTGGTGTTGTTTGATTTGGCTTTGTGTTAGGTTTTCCCTTTCAGTTGCAATTCATGTGTGGCTTCTTTTCCTTGAGTTGGGCTATGACATATTTCCTTATAAAAACCACCATGTTTTACATGTGATTAATGTTCCTTAATTTGAGTGGTTAAAAGTGGGGAGGTTATTATATTCAAAACTGCTTTTGTAATTGTAAAACAATTATACTTTATATGTAATAAATTGGGCATAAAAAAAATCAATTGTCTATAAAAATACAAGTAATCATTTGTCCGCATTTGATTTCCTTAATTTTAGTAGTAGTATTGGTGAGATTATTTTTATTTAACTAAATTTGTAGTTGAAATAGAAACTGAAAAGTCCCTGCCCAGATGTGTTTGCATAACCACTTTTTTTTTTTCTTGCAGTATTTAAACCCCAGGGTCTCTGCAAGTTCTCTCCTCCTCACTCGCCACTCTTGCAGTGACTTTCTTTCTCAACGCCTCTATCGTTTTCTAACTCTTATCTACTGCAGAAATGGCCACAGCTGGTAAGGTAGGTACATGATTCAGTGAGATTTTCAGATTCGGAGTATTTGATAGGGAGGTAAAACAAAACAGATTTATATGCACGTCACGTTTGCTAGTTTAAGCTTATACCTGTCAATAGTGTTCTCACATGTTTTAATGTCATTTCCTTTGCATATGCATTAACTATTTTATTAAAATCAACTTATTAGAATTATTTCTGCAATGAAATCTGTAGTACAAAATGTGATCTCTATTCTCCGCTCTGTCCCCTCTGTCAGACTTGGAAAAGTTTGAAACTATCCAGACAGTTACTTGCGCAACTGGGAATACTGGCATAGCTGAAGGCCAAAAATAAACTCGCTGTACAATCACAGTGGAATGAACCAAATGACCAAAAAAAAGGGGGAAAAAAAATTCAAGATAAACCACTTCATTAATCATTTGACAGCAACGTATTCAACTGTTCACGCAGTGATGCTGAATTTACCAAACTAAAATGATACTCTTGTAATAAAGTTTATGACTGTCAAATAATTTATGTGGACTTTAGACTCTTGCTTCTCATGTGATGTTTGCTTGTTCCAGCTGTATTAGAGACATTTAAAGACCCGTGCTCTACAGTAATTGCATGTAAAGTGCACATTAAAATGCAAAGAGACTCTTGAAATTTCTGAAACTGTGCCAGGTTGAGGTAAATTAGCCATTACACATGCGACTTAAGTGGGTGCTTGAAGGTTTTTACAATAATGCCATTATGCCTTTCCAGAAAGCCATCCTAGTACAGTTTACCTGTACTACCAGTTTACCTG
>JAUBNQ010000004.1:14892310-14921797 GCA_032353495.1 Ctenopoma kingsleyae | reverse complement strand
TCCTCTCAGCTCCTATCTGCTCTCAAGTTAGCAGTAAAAAATGGCCACAGCTGGAAAGGTAAGATCCATCATGAGAGTACTTTAATTTTTTTTTTTTTTTTCCTAAGTGCAATAAAATGTGTACTGGTTATGTAAGCTTAGTTTAAGGGAACCTTCACACTCATGTGGTCTATTTCATGTTGTTTTAACTTACAGTACAGTCAGAAATGAGGGTGCAAACATATTGCGTTTGGACTTGAAACTTTCCTTTTCGTGTGATTTCTCAAAACTGTATCACAGACATTAAAGACATGACGTTCAGCATGAAACAAAAACGATGAGGTCGACGTGAAATCCATCCGTTTGCATGATGTGATTTTTTTTTTTTTTTTTTCTTCTGGGTTTCATAAATGGGTCGTATCACTATCTCCCAGTAATGTACGGTGCATGAACGTCATCCCTCACGCTGGCACAGACCTGCTTTTGTGCAGTTAGATTAGAAATGAACTTAGTCCACATAACCAGAGGTGGGTAGTAACGAGTTACATTTACTCCGTTACATTTAAGTAACTTTTGGAAATGTACTTCTAAGTAGTTTTACTGCACCATACTTTTTACTTAACTTTACTTGAGTAGATTTGATTTGTGGAGAAGAAACGATTCTTACTCCGCTACATTGGACAACACTCAGTTCATTACTTTATCATCATTTATAATTTATTCTACCAGAGTGATGCCGTCTAGAGGACAAGAGAACAAACTAAAACCATATAGGACCGTCTTTAAATCATAACGAGCTAAATATAAGCAGAGTTTTGTCTAATTTAACACCTTGTTTTTATCTCCTTTACCGCTTCTCGTCAAGCGGATGTACTGATTGTGGGCCGTGCTTTCAAAATAAAGCTTCCGTTTTAGTAGGAAATTACAAAATAAAAGCGATCACCTAAATGATCTAAGCAAAAACCATAAACAAGTTACATATTGCTCCTACGCTGTTAAAAATGTTTTTATACAAAAGGTAAATCCAAAATGGTTATCTCGCTGTCAAAGCAGACCTTGTGAAATATTTGTATAAATTCAGATCAGACATTAAAATTTGGTTCACACGTCAAATGAAATTATAATCAATATTTCACAATAATTCAAACTCATGGCAACTGGACTTATTTCTTGTTTGGTCGAAGCTACTTGGATTGTGAAACATTTCAACCTAACAAGAAAGAAATCGAGTCGTCAGGACTCAACTCCCAGATATCTTCATACGTAGTCTACGTGCTACATGACGTAGGAGACAGTGATGAGAAATGACGCAGTTCAAACTTACATATGTCACCTACTGTAGGTATCTGTTTCAAAAGCTTTATGTGGAGAAAGTAAGATCTGGAAATTTGTTTCTTGTGCCTTAATTTATTTTGGAAATACCAAAATTTGCACATTACTTTATATTAGTCGAAGTAGTCTTTTCACAAAGTACTTTTTTTTTTATGCGAGTAATTTTTTTTTGGATGACTTTTTACTTCTACTTGGGTAATATTGTAAAGTAACGCTACCCTTTTAAGTACTATGTTTGGCTACTCTACCCAGGCCTACCGACAGGCTCAGGACAACATTGTATCTCCCGTATGGACTGCATTTGCCTTGTCATGGGTCTGAATTAGGACTGTGTGTGTGGGTGTACTTGAAATATACTAACAAGTATACGGAAATACTCAGCATGCCTTTTTATGGTTTAACGTTGTAAACAAACTATGAAATTAAATTGCACATTGTAACCATATTCCAAAGTGAGAAAAGTATGCCACAAGTGAACTGATAGTATACCTGTAAGTTCAGTACATGTATTTAGAATTACTTTTCTAAACTAAGAAGACTGTAGTACTACTAGTAGTACGTCAATAGTAAACTAACAGTGTGTATATACAGGTTTATTTGTAGTATATTATACTATATTAAGCTTGGAAAAAGTATACTTATAAGCATAATACAAGTACCTTTAGTATACTTAGTACATTAAGTGTACTGGAAGAAAAACCAACTTTTTGCTTACTTCTGAACACAAGTGTTTTTCTCTAGTTGAGTTTGTAAATACAGCATCATACTGTAGTATGAGCTGTAATTTATGCACAGAGTGTTGTGAGTGTAAGCTGAGTGCCACCTACAGACATTACACATGCCTGGCTGCAGCATAAATGAGGACCTGTTGCAGTAAATGTGGCCAATTGATGCAGCAGAGACCAAAGACTTGAAGTGCTACACCTGTACATGTCATCCCTCACGCTGGATCATTGCTTTCTAGGTTATCAAGTGCAAGGCTGCAGTGGCCTGGGAGCCAAACAAGCCTTTAGCGATTGAGGAGATTGAGGTAGCTCCTCCCCAGGCCAATGAGGTCCGCATCAAGGTGAGTGACCAATATGAAGGCAGACACAGGTTTGTTTTATGTATATGTAATGTTTCCTGCAACTGTCTTTGTTGCACATTGAAATGTATTGTTACATTAATAAGATCATAAGATCAACTTACTGTTATATTTTACCTTAATACTAAATAACAAATATCCATATGAGAACACATTGCTAGTTCTGCCCACCCCACTGAGAGTGAACACTCTCGAGCCTACCCCTCAATCAAGTGTTTTTCACATGCGGTTATTATCTTTGATGCAGATTGTAGCAACTGGGGTTTGCCATTCCGATCTGTACCGCCTTTTTGAGGACGCGCATGAAGATGGCTTCCCAACAGTCCTCGGCCATGAGGCAGCTGGTATTGTAGAGAGCGTTGGGCCAGGAGTTACTGAGTTTCAGCCAGGTCAGTTTTCGGTTGTCATTTGTTTTACGTCTTAGGAAACGCCTATTTGCATGCTTTCTGAGAGTGAGATAAGATCAGCATCACTTCATGGCCAGTATGGGTTTTTTGTTTGTTTTTGTTTTTTTATCAACGAGAGCAAAGATAATAATCATAAATAGATGTGGAGCAATGAGAGAATGTTTCAAATGTAAACAAACCATTTAATCAGTCATTAGATGCATTTAACTTGACTTACAAATAACATTTTTTCTAGAAATTATATCTTGTCTTATGTTCTTGTATGTCTAACTCGTTCTCAGGTCTGTCTTCTACTCACTGACATAGCGTATGTTATTGGAAATTAGCCATAACTGAGGCTTGTCTATGGCGTTTTAGATACACATTGTTTACACAAGTTTAATAGTCACACACAGCAACATGTTTTGTTTTCTAGGAGACAAGGTGATTCCTGTGTTCCTGTCGCAGTGCGGAGAGTGTCGCTTCTGTAAGAGTCCTAAGACCAACCAGTGTGAAAGAGCATGGTGAGACTGCATCGCCTGCCTTACATGCCATTTGCTCTTCATTCTCAACTTTTAATTTCATTCCTCTTTTTGGTTATCGTTTGGGTAAGTTTCAGGGTTTATGTGACAACATTTCTCTTGTTCAGGGATAGTATGCGCCCTGGTGCAATGGCCCCCCTAGACTCCAGGTTTACCTGTAAGGGGAAGAAGATTCTGCAGTTTGCGGGAACCAGCACCTTCTCTGAGTACACTGTGGTTAACCAGATGGCTGTAGCTAAGATTGACCCCGCTGCTCCTCTGGACAAAGTCTGTCTCCTCAGCTGTGGGATATGTACTGGCTATGGAGCAGCAGTTAATACCGCTAAGGTGTGTATTTTTGTTGAGGGATAACCTGCATCATTATCATTACGCTGAAACAGAATGGGACATGTGAATAGATTAGATGTTTTTGTATCTGTTTGTATGGACCAACCTAAACCATGTTGATCAGTGCCTTTGTCAATTTAGGTGGAACCAGGCTCCACGTGTGCTGTGTTTGGCCTGGGAGCTGTGGGTTTGGCTGCAGTCATGGGCTGCAGTGCTGCAGGAGCCAAGAGGATCATTGCCGTTGACATCAATCCAGAGAAGTTTGAGAAGGCCAAGGTGTTTGGCGCAACTGAATTTGTGAACCCCAAGGATCACAATAAACCTATCAGTAAAGTGCTTGCTGAGATGACCAATGGAGGAGTGGACTTCTCTCTGGAATGTGTTGGGAATGTGGAAGTCATGGTAAGGCACATATAAAGAGGATTATTCTATTTCTAACTCCAATTCTGTTTAAAGTCGAGCTCTTTTCCAGTAGTAGTTATTAAAAATTATTCATTAGTAGTCTTCACGATTAGTTACTCCCAGACCTATTTGGACATACATCCTGCTGCAGTCCCACTGATTTTGAATCATTTCTCCTTGTAGCGCAGTGCCTTGGAGTCCTGTGTAGAAGGTTGGGGCGTCAGTGTGATTGTTGGCTGGACAGACTTGCAGGACTTTGCTGCCCGACCTGTTCAGCTCATTGCTGGACGCACATGGAAGGGATCCTTTTTTGGAGGTAAGACAAATGACAACTGACTACTGAATCTCGGCAAACTGAATGGCTTTGCGCTTGGGTATCTTATGTTTTTTTATTTTTTTATCTAGTTGTATTCTAGGAAAGATTTAGTGCTCTCATTTTGTAATTTTGTGACCTAGGATTTAAGGGTAAGGCCGCTGTACCTGACATGGTTAAAGCCTACATGGACAAGAAGGTGAAGCTGGATGAGTTTATCACTCACAACATGACTTTGGACCAGATCAATGATGCCATTGAACTGATGAAGCACGGCAAATGGTAGATATAAACTTCTATATATATATTTTATCCATAATTTGGTGACTCAACATTGATCAGTTGTTTCTTGGTGCATGGCTACTCAGTCCTTTTTCTCTTTGTTCCACAGCATCCGGACAGTCCTGAGTCTTTCCCAGTAAGACCTCTGTGTTGCTTTCAATGACACGAAAGTAATTCAATACTATACAATACAGCTACTATGTTATACAGAATTTCAGTGGAACAGTCTTGAAGATAATACAGTACACTTGATAATGAAATCTTTCATATTATGCAAAATAAGCTTGTCTGACCTTCAACAATATGTTAACTGCATTGTATGCAGGGTGATTATTTGGACACTTTTCACATAATGAAAAGTAAAGAATATCAAAGTGTTACTGTTAAAGTAGACAGTCTAAACAGAAATGTCTGTGATTTCCTTGTTTTCTGATTTTGTTCTATTGTATGGACTTGTGTTTAAATGTCTAGAAAACTAGACCAGTCTGTTTTACTGAACTGAAATTCTGTTTTAGCCCTGATGTGCTCAAACAGGTCTAGATATTGGATACTGATGTTTGCTTAACTATGCAGGCAGTGTTGATTATTCTTGAAATGCATCTTGAAATGTCAATGTATCACATGTTGCAACAGGACAATTTAGCAATTCTAATTCCTGGAATTTGTTGTTGGTTTTTAAGACGGTTTTAACTCCTCTTGGTTACATGCTCATTAAAGTTACCTTCTAAAAATATTGTCTTTTTTCTTTTCGGATTAATACACAATCTACTAGTGCTAATCTATTAGTGCTATAGATTGCCTTATAACTGGAAGGTTCAGCATTAGTAGGACTCTCAGGTTTGTCCACTCAATGTCTACTAAAGCCGGACTGATAAATGATTGGATTTTTCAATAGCATATTTTGGATGTGACTGGTTAATGTGAAGCATTGCTTAAAATTATTAATATTTAATGAAGCTCTCCAGGGATCATGTTGCTGGGCTTCTAAATAAGGTGATGGCATTGCCTTAATCTAGAAGTCTATTTTCCTAAACCTTTTCCTATCATGTCCCCTTCCTCTAGAATACTAATCTTGTCTGATTGCTCAGAGGCTCTTAGCGGTGTTCTTTGATTACTTAAGGTCTTATAGTGGTTATCATTAGTAGGTTAGGGAATGTTAAACCTAGTATGTACAATAAAGATCACGCTGCCTTGTAGTCAAGATAACTTGCTGTAAACCATTTAATCTCAAGCCCTCTGCTTGTCTGTACCTTCACACACATGGCACTAATGGCCCACATACTTTTTCCAAACTACACTGCGAATGTTCTATCAAGTATGGACAAAAAACACAATGATTTGTGTATGAATGTGTTCATAATTTCATACAAATGTATACATAAATCAGTTTTTCTCACGTGTGTGTGTGTGTGTGTATATATGTGTATGTGATTGGTCCAAACATTGATTAAAAATCTGTAATCTTACCTAACCTCAGTAAGAGTCAGGTTGTGAAACAGCACGAGAATTACAGGGTACTTCTCTTTTCGTTCCGTTACACTGGATTAATGAACTTGTTGGAAGCTACAGCTGCCAGGACTCTTCTTCTGCTCTGTGTTTATGGAGCCAAGGGAATGTTATGGAGCAGCCTTCAAACTGTCTGAATCTGAACAGTCGCTCTGCTGCACTCCTTTAGTCTATAACAGGGAAAAAAAAATTAGTCGTAGAGTGTTGTTTGTTTCTCGGGGGCCTGTTAGCATTTGCCTAAGTGCTTGTTTAAGCTTGACTTTCTCACAGACTGTGATCAGACCCAGGTGGTTAACGGGTTCATGTGGAACACCTTGTGGTCCTTATTTCTCCTGACTTCTCCTGCACTGATTGGTCTGTGCTGACAGGATCAGAGCTTATTTATATCTCCAGAAAGGAAGTGGGTCTTTAAGTTGTGCTGACAATTGTCTGTCAACTGTCCACTTTTGTTAACAATTTGTCATCTGAAGAGCTTCTGCTGTCTTGTCAGAGTTCTGGTATATTGGTGTTTCCGGCCACACACATCTGACATTAATTCCCTGAAAGCCCTGATCCAAGAGGGGCCTGAGTGCATGTACAGTGCTGTATATGCAAAACATCAGCGTGTTAGTGTTGTCATTTTGAGCATTTCAGCATTTAGCAAGCACAGCTGTGCCTGAGCGAAGCCTCACAGAGTTACTAGCAGCAAATGAATGGAACTGTGTCACCAGGAACCCACCCAGTACAGTAACAATCACAAAAGCAAGAACTCATGCAGAAGTGCACAATGTACAAAGAAAACTCATTTTCTGAAATAAATGCTGTGTGACTCTGGCTCGAAGCCTGGCTATTACACAAGCACTCTGACAAAAATGTGGGCGTAGATTTAGAACAATGATTCTCCAGTTTTCCACTTTTCGTGGAAGCTCAGTTGTGTAACTTCTATAAACGACGTCTTGCCTGCTTTTTCATATGTAAACACACATTATCCTTTATGATGAGGCTCTAATATGAATGTTTATAATAATTAATATGAATGGATGTTGATTGCTTACGAATGCACACTTGTAATTAAACACTTGTACCACTTCATAAGAGACAGAACATCGTGTTAAAAGCAAATTATTTTCTGCAGCCATCTGAAATAAAGCACAATGAGATAATTTATTATTTTCCCATGAGTGTTGACAGTTTGCTGGAGGTGTATAATGTATGAATGCAGAGTCACACGCTGCCCTTTGAGAAGATTACTAGTGCTTTTGATCTCATGTCCAGTGGGAAAGAGAACCACGCTTTTAGATACATGTTGAACTTGTTATGTTAATGTGTGTGTGTGTGTGTGTGTGTGTGTGTGTGTGTGTGTGTGTGTGTGTTGCCTTGGGGTCCGTCTGGCTTTAGACCTTATGCGTCATTGCTGCCCTCTATTGAGGACAAAGCTGAAATGTCACCAGTGGTGTAAGACAGGAGGCTTTTCATCATATACAAGTACCAATTGTATTATTAATATTTTTTAAGCTTGAAACATCTGATATCCACGTTCCCATTCCATTTTTTTCCCTTTCAACATCTGTGTCATCCTTCACTTCTAGGAAACGAGCTAAGAAAACCAATCTGCCGCCTGTTTACTCTGCTCAGTTTAATAAATAATCTCTTGATTCCCTGTTCGAGTCTGTTTCATTTGAACAATGTGCAGACACCTCTTTGATCAGCATTTCCCTCCCCGAAGAAACACACATGCACAACAAGAACGTTGTGAGAAGGAAACACAGAGGATCCAAAAACAAGATTATTCTGATATATTCTTTGGCCTAGACTGAATGACTAATAAGGCAGCATAACCACAAACTGCACAGTGGCATCAGTGTTGGAAGGTTGTTAAGCAGTAAGGACTGCTTAAACACAGGCAAAACATCCTTTGATTTTCCTCCCAAATGGGCACAGAGCTGTTTTCAGTCCTTTGTGTGAGAATGAGATCCGACGGGTTCACCAAGCCTGATTAGTTCACTTCCTAATTGTTGACTATACCCTTCCTATAGGCAAAAAAGTCACCTTCCACATTTCAATAACACTTTTTACAGGTGCGGTTAATGATGTATGTATGGGTTTGAGAGGTGCTGTGGAAGCCTCCTGTGACTCAGATATTCGCATTTAGAGGTTTCTGAGCGAGGCTCACACTTATAACCAATCACACAATTTCAATTATTTCTGCTTTCTGGATTCTTATTCATTGTAATTTCATAATGACTGGCAGAGGGAGGAGCAAAATGGATTGATCTGGAGTCTCATGCTAAGTTGCGTGTTGTAGCTTTAACGATGGCCAAACTAAGTCAAGTTTGGCCAATAGCTCAGTTTGCTACAGTGCTACATCAAAATTATGAGCAACTATAGCTCAGTTGATAGGACAATCATCTCTGAACCCCAGGGTTGGTGGTTCGACCCTGCAGGTTCCCCCAGGATTCCTGGCCACATGTCGAATTTTCCCTGGACAAGACACTGAATGCTGAACCCTTGGCGCCTAAAATGCAGCAGCCTGTCCACAATAATTTATTAATCCAGGAGGGGATTAATTAAGTATAAATATTTTTTTATTAAAATACTACACTCCTAACAGAGGCCTCAAAATATCACATATCCGACAACATAATCTATTAAATCCACTATCCACTCCATTCAAATTGAAAACAATTTGAAATAAAACTCTCTAATGAAATAATGCTAACATATTAATATCAAAATATGTAAATTACTTAATGTGTACGAATGAGTGAGGAATGCTGTTTAACCCTATTGACCATTTACTCGTAGGCAAATACATACCAAAAAGTGAACTATCTCTTTAATCATCAAAAATGATTCACTCAATACACCAACATATAACATTTTGACCATAATCAAGGTAAGATATTTCATTTTTGTATTTTTTTTCCCATGATAACCTGTGCAATGTTATTCTGTGTGATGTATTCATGTACACGCTGCATTAAGTCAGTGGTGTGAGCATCAAACAGGCGCTGAAGTATGTCCTAAGATGTGGTTTGTATATTCCAAGCATGTGATTGTGTTCTGCTCTTTTCCATACAAAGTGTTTTGAGTTAAGGATGTAGTCAGTTGGGCCATTTGCCTTAAGAGCTTAGCACGTTGAAACAGCTAATTATTACTAGTGCTTTTTTGTTGTTGTTGTGACAAGTTACATTACAGCAGTCGTGGATTATAATGTCACAATATTTCACCGAGTAAATATTTTCTGCTCAATCATAGCTGTGCAGTGGTGGAAACGAGTCACCGACTTTGTATACCATTAATTATCATGTTTAGTTTATTAAACATTATTAGGCACTGCAGACAAAATACTAAATTGGCATAGTTTTAAAAGAAGTCATGTTTGTGGCTTGTGTAATTATGTCATATTTTATTCATACACTACATTAGTTTAACTTGGGAGTAAACAAACAAAATCTAGGCCAAATTTAAAATGCACGTTAGACTATCACCAAGTTTAAAAATGAATTAAGTGATTCCCCCCACACAGTGATTTCCAACAATAAAAGGCTGGTGATTTAAACCACTTTGGGGATTCACATCACCAGCGTGAAGGACAAACTCACCTACACACAGATACAGAAGAGTCATTTATTACCCCATTAGCAGAAATACAAAGATGGCAGAGATACTATGATCACATTAGTCCTCTGAAAATGTAGAAATAATGAGTACTGCTCACACCAGGAAATCTCCGCATCAAGGTAAAAGGTGACTGTCGAGATGTGGGGAAGGAGAAGGGGGAAACAACAGGTAACCATGCCTTGAGAGATCCACAGGTTTTAATTCCTAGATTCGCACATTAAGGCTCACTTTGCTACACCAGGGCTACTGGAAACATTAGACACCACCCTCAAAGAAGGATTAACAAGTTCAGCACTCGAACACCTTTGAACTCAGTGTTGATATTCTCGACATGGCTCTGACTTACTGTGCAGTAACAGCGTCGTACAGAATAAAACTATTGATTTAGATTTAGTTTCTGCCGGACACGCCAGCATATAAAGAGAGTGAAACTTAACCTGATGGTTAGATAACAGGCTGGCATTAAGCATGCAATCAACAGATTATTGCTTATATTCCCAGGTTAACCACTAGAGACATTAAAATAACAGTTCAGTTCATTAGGAGATATACATTTATTTGCATTGCCAACAATTAGAGAAGAATGATATTACTCTCTTGTCTGTTTAAATATGAAGCTGCCTGGCTTAGCTTTAAGGCTGGAAGCAGAGGAAACAAGTAGCTTGACTCTGTTTAATATATAGTAGATGTTATAGTAGTAGAGGTGCTGGTAGATATATTTAGTTTTTACTCTTAGGCAGACCCGGACTAGCTGTTTCACTGACCAGCCTTTATGCTAGGCTACGCAGTCTCATGGCTACAGCTTTGTATCAAACCAGCATCACCTCTAAAGCTCAGGAATGATCACATCCTGTTTGTTGAGTAAGGGTAAACATGAAAAGGTGTATGCACGTGAACTCTTCTTGTCTTGATGCACACAGTCCCACTTTGGTTTTTGCACAAATGAACAAATGAGCTACATGTTAATTACTGAGCTGTAGAAATACGGGTCAGTGATTTTTTTTTTTTTACTTTGGACACAGAAAATGTAGCAGTTTCTTGTTGCTTCCTGTTTTTATTCTAACTCTAGCCCAGCGGTAGGCAGACCCGGTCCTAGAGAGTCGCAGCCCTGCTCGTTTTCCAGTCACCCCTGCACTTTCAGCTTCTGATTGGCTGAACACACCTGATCCAGGTAATCAACAGTTCCTGCTGTTGATCAACAGTTTTAAGTGCAGGGCTGGTTGGACAACAAGCAGGGCTGCGGCTCTCTAGGTCCGGGTTTGCCAACCCCTACTCTAACCTCTTAGCTCTAGATTCATAGTTAATGAACAAATGTGAGAATGGTATTGAGCTACTAAAGCTATACTTTCTCACTACATAGGTCTCCAACATGGCCCATTTGTGAACTTATAAGCCTTTAGAAAAATCATTAAGTGTGTTGCAAAAGAACTAAAATATCCAAATGGCTGCCAAAAGTTGAGTTTTGTTGCCTGAAATAATAACTTAACTCCTATAACTCTTATGAACCAATAATTTGTATTATAGTTGTACAGACATTTGTATATTTACACACCACACACACACACTCTTATGTCTTACTGTAATATTAGCATCCAGTTATATGTGCAGAGCAATAGTTACAGTTGTTGACAAATTAATAAATGCCATTTAATTTCTTAAATACCTTTATAGCATATTAGAAATCAGGTAGTAAATGTTCAAGTAAAAATACCACACAAGGTGGTTTTAAGTTACCAAATAAAAAAAACAGACTTCTGCCTGGTGTTTTCGTATTTAACTCTGATAAATGTTTTGACTGGTTTGCTGGTGAGCTTGTGCAACTTGTTGACCCTTTCAAAGTTCCTTTCAGTCCATCTCTGTTAAATTCAAATCAAGTCTGATGAAGATAGCAAAG
Organism: Ctenopoma kingsleyae; assembly: GCA_032353495.1. Taxonomy (NCBI): domain Eukaryota; kingdom Metazoa; phylum Chordata; class Actinopteri; order Anabantiformes; family Anabantidae; genus Ctenopoma; species Ctenopoma kingsleyae. The sequence continues at coordinate 14,910,147 of JAUBNQ010000004.1, read as the reverse complement.
GCTGAGCGAAAAGAAGCAAGCGTGGCATGGTTTTTGGATTTGCCCTGAGCTCCACACACCAGACAACATCTAACCAGCCACTAAAAGCTCCGGGTGACATGACCCAGAGGTCAAAAACAAAACCAAGCAATCCACATTTGATATAAGACACATTCAAGTACTTCCATTTAATTTGAGGAGCCAATATTTAATTCAAAGAACAATGAGCGCTGCAGTTACACTGAGCTCTACGAGCGGTGCCTCGTTTCACTTGTGTGTGTGCGAGTGTGTACATCTGTGAAACCCAGAAGTGTTGGGTGTTTGTGTCTGGAAAGTCCAGTCCTTGGTGCGTCGCACTCTGGCCTACATTTGGCTCAGGAAATGAGCGCGTCCGTTCTCAAGGCGGCGGGTGAGGATCTCACAGCCGGTCTCCGTCACCAGCAGGGTGTGTTCAAACTGAGCCGAGCGCTTGCCGTCTCTGGTCACAGCCGTCCAGCCGTCGGGCCACGTCTCGTCTTGCCAGCCACCTGAGACATTATACACACACACACGCCCACAGAGCTTTGGCTTACACACAATCAATTAAACAGTTGTGTAAACAAACACTTCTGGTGTCTGGCAGTGACTTACTGAATAGCTGTGAGGTATTAAATGTCTTCTTTAAGATAGTAATGAGCTGTTTTCCAGCATGACTGGGTCTGCAGCATTACACATCATTTAAGCCCCTATGAGTCAGTTCATGGCATCAAATCCTTGATACGTGAGATGACGTTTTGAGTTTTAAATATCTGAATAATGCACTTTCCTCGCTAAGGGAAAGATGAAGAGATGCACAGTTTTCAAAGGACACAATGCTGACGCAGTATGTTACCTTCCAATTTAGTTTTAATTTCATTTTGTATGCTTAATTGTCTCGAGTGTGATGTTTTATGTGCTTGCTGACACTGCAAATGGTTCAATTTGGGCGATTATGTTAAATTAACATTAATTCAAATAATAATACAATTATTATTGTGTTATTTATAAAGAGGTAGTTACACTTACCTTCACATATCATGGGTTCAATGGTGAACACGTGGCCGGGCTTCATAACTCCAACTGCTTTATTTTCTGGTAAATTAATGAATACAGAAATTGTGCTGTTGCTAGAGAACATTAAGAAATCCAATACAAACAATTGGTCGACTACATGTGACTACTCACTGGCATAGTGTGGCACATTGGGAGCAGTGTGGAAAAGTCTGTGGATGCCGTGGCCACAGTAGCTCCGCACCACAGAAAAGCCGTTGGCCTGAGCGTGCTTCTGGATGATGTTACCTAGTTCTCTGTAGCGAACACCAGGTTTCACTGTAAAAAAAAAAAGGATGCAAAGGAGTAAGCGTGAGGGTTACAGAAACGTTCATTGTTTACATTTAACTATATGTATATTTAACACCTGAAAAATAAAAATGCATTTACTTTACTTTATTTTACAAATACATTACTTTCAAATGACAAAAAACACTCACTGATGGATGTAATGGCAATTTCAAAAGTATAGCTGGTCTCTTTATACCGCATTTTTTTCAAGCTGATATATATCTCTACACATCACCTATTTATTCTAAACAACATCTTTGTGTAATATTAAGGTTTGGATAGTCAAACATAATTAAACTGTAGATGGTTTGTGGGGATACTACAATCCCTTTATTAAATAAAGCAAATGAAAGAACATAAAGGTGCAGTTCCTACCAGAGTCAATGGCTTGCATAAGGCATTCATATGTGGTCTGAACCAGCTTCTTAGCTCCCTCATCCACCTCTCCGACAAAAAAGGTTTCGTTGAGGTCACCATGGAAACCGTTGTGGTAGACAGTGATGTCCACTGCGTAAGAGATGATGAATTATGTCAGAGCCATTATGTTACATGACAAACTAGATTCTATTATGTACAACACAAAAAAGAACTGTTAGGAATAATACGTGTAAAACATTTAATAATGTAAAAGTAGAGGATGAACATGGACTTTCACAAAACATCAACCCACTTGCGAGGCCAAACAAAATGCCTCCTTTTTCAAATTGCTGATGAAATTGCAAGTGCTAGTCTAGTGGGACTCTTCCCACTTAAGGTGAAGAACAGAGAGCCGAGAGTCTGACTGGCAAAGTCCCACTGGTAAAGGTTAATGAAACAATTTGTCTTGTCAGACCATGCAGCGAGAGATGAGTTGTTGGCAAGTGCTTCATCAGATGCTCTGAGGGGAGTGGTAGATGGAAGACATCGCCTTTCCAGGAATATTCATAAAGAGGCTAAAATTGGCCAAACTCCCGCTGATACCATTTCAGGATGCTGGTACAACCATTTGTCATGGATGAGAACTTTTTTTCCCCCTCTCCACTCCGTTTAATAAAACATTTCTACACATCTAGACTTACCTTAGAGATTCTACGGTCTTCCATTTAAAACATTACAATAACGAGAAATTGTGCATGTTTAAAAAAAGAGAAAGGGCAATGTTCAGTTTGCTAGAGGGATTTCTAACAAACAGAAATATAGATTTAAAAATGTCATAAAATATTGGTACCAACACTAACTTCTTAGAGAGTTAAAACAGTAAATCGTTATCTATCATGAGAAATGTGTGGAGGTGAGGCTAGGGCCCAAAATCTGATATCTAGTGTGGTGATCATACCGTTGAGGATATCTCCTTCTTGTAGTGGTCTTCTGTCCGGGATGCCGTGACAGATGACTTCATTGACAGATGTGCAGCAGGATTTGGGGAAGTTGTAGTAATTGAGAGGGGAGGGGTAGCAGTTTCTTGCTATACAGGCCTGAACAATCAAAGCATGTTGGTTAGAGAGACAGCAGGAAAGCAACAAGATGTGGGCATATAGATGGTTATAATGTCACTTTAGCGTGTTAGCGTGTTAATATTTAATCATTAGAACTAAACGCTAACTACAGCTGAAGCTAGTGACAGTGTCATTAGTTTTGAAGGTACAGATTTCTAAACTAAAGTACTGGACACATTTAAAAATATGATGGTTCACCACAGTTGCTGTAACTCAAACTGAGTGGGGACATGAATGTCTTTACCAAATTTCACAACAATCCAATAACTGTTATAGGAAAATCTCCTAAGTCAGTGGGCTTTATCCATTGTGGACCATGAATATGTGTGTGTGTGTTTGTGTATTTACCACATGCACAGCATGGTCGATTTCCTCTGTTGTAACACCCGGTTTTACCATAATGGCTGCAATGTCCAGGACTTCTCGTGCCAGCTGCAAATAAAATACACATCAAAACCAAAAATACAATATATGGAAAGCTATAGATGCAAACCATGGCAACACCGTGACAGCACCAACCATTCATTTTGTTACCTTGCAGACTACTCTCATGCCTTCAATGTCCTCGGGAGAAAGGATCTTGATCTGTGATGTCCCCTTCAGAAACTGCTCAGACTCAGACATCCCTGTGGGACAGAAACAAGGACAGACAACTGGCATCATTCACACATCAATAATCAGTGAAGTCAATGTGCTCACTCAAACAGGACCTTGAAAAGCAGATATAGCCGGTCTATCAATTTTCAGACACAGCATCACCTCAGACCATCACAGCTAGGATTCACATCGTCCTAATCAGTTCTGTTTTTCCAGCAAAAGTGACAGCTGAATCAGTCACCTGGTTGCATGCAGTTACATAGTAACTGGTGCAATTTCAGCCACTACCGAGTGCAAGAGAATGCCATGTGGATACTTTGTGAAGGCAATCAAGTCTGAGACAAGCCACACAACACTGTATCCACCCTTAGTATCAGGTTTTACCTTCTGTGGTGTCTGACTCCTGGCAGCTTCAACAGGTCAAACAGTACACGATTAATTCAGCTCCAGGCCGTGAGTACAAGTGATGAGAGGAGACTAATGAATCAATAGAAATCCCAGCAAAAAAATCTACTCTCTACAGCAAAGCTAAGTCTGCTCTCAGAAAGGCATGGCTACAGTCTAATGCAAAGCTCAGCTACTAAAGTAACATAATTTCAATGATCATACATAGTGTTTGAATAAATTCCATTGTCTACTGGCTTTATGCATTTTATACTATTAATATTTGCAGTTTTGTCTTACTTGTTTTATCTTTATTTATTACTACATCTTGTATACATAAAAAAATGCAATGCAAAAAATTGCAAGCATTATTTTATTATGACATTCTGCCAACTTTTAATTTCAAAATGTCCCAAACCACCTGAAAGTGTCTTACAGTGTTATGTAGCTACAAATAAGAAGCTGTTCCTACAGAGAAGACACTGCAGCATCAGCACCTGACTCTAATGACACTCGTACTGTCGACTCAGAGGAACAGCGCAGGACTGTAACATGGGGAACAAAGGAAGCACATATGTCAGTGCATTTGACTTGACAATCTATTTATAGATGTAAAAACATCAGATTCTAATGTTAGACTGAGAGCACATTAGGCCAGTATTTGAATGTCGAATAATAATGTTGGTCAAAGCACTGGACTCATCAAAAGTTTGCTAATCTATAATTTATTAACTCAACAAGATGACTGCTGGATGAACATGAACAGTTGCCTAGCAACACGGACTTTAGACACATTTGTGTACAAGTCAAATACAGCCCTCCTACTGACCCAAAGAGCCAACAATAACGGAGTGCAACAATCAATCACACTTACTTACGCTTTAATACATCTGCTCAGGAAAAGTATGAGAGAGTGTGCACATTATAATATCCTCCATTATAAGATGATATGGTTCACTTCCTTATAGGTGCAAAAGTGTTGAAAATGTACATATTCCACAAATAAATAAATAACTAAAACCCCAGTTCTGACTTGAGCTTCATAACAGTGCTATATTAACAAATGTTAGCCTGTAACAATTATGCTTCAGTCCCTGAACAAGCATCACAGGAGAATGAAAGGAGACCGTAACCATGACTACCTGAGTATGGATCTATGAGGTTAGACGACAAGGATGTAGAGGTTGCCATGGTTGCACAATGAATGACTTGCCCAAAGACATAGACGTAAATAAAACAGGCTACAATTATGGCTGTCTGGTAATTAACACAGAACAAGCACACTGATCATTAAATCCACAATGTGACAGCAGACCAGGCAGCAGCTTCACTCTTACCTGCAATAAATCTGTGGCAGTTTTTGTTGACAAAGACAATGGTTTAAAGGGATCACAGTGAGATATTATTGGGCTGTTTAACAGAGAGGAAATCGAAGCCAGTTTAAGCTTTGAGAGAAATGTCATCAGGATGAAGCTGCCTACATAAAATTCAATGATTAAAATACCAAAAGAGCAACTGAGTAATTGCACAAATGTATATGTACTTGTATGAGTCCTCAGAAATCAATGTTTAATAAGTACAATTAAGTAGTATCTTTGGGTGTAATGCTGAATAAATAAATAAACAAATAAGCCCTAATGAAAGCAGTATTACCCTGTGCAGCTGGCTACAGATTTAAGTCACTCAAACCATATAATTCAAATGCTCATTTGCAGATTACTGATTGTGGGTGATGTCACCACATTTTGTCATGTTTGTAAGATTAACTTTGTCTGCTTTTTAGACTAAAACTATCATTAAAACGGGTTTTCTAAAACATAATGTTCACCTAGGCCAAATAAGGAATAAACTAGTGACAAAGCAGCATTTAAAATGTCACGGTATTTTTCTTCATTCAGTGTTGTCTACACAGTTATAAAATACCCCGACTCTCTGTCTCTATGCTATAACACAAGACATATCAGCTCATCTGTGTAGTCATGCAGAAAGTATGTAAAACACATGCATGGATAAGCGCATTGTCTAGATCAAATCTAAGCTGACTAAGGTAACTAATCATAATAGTAATCTAACAGTCAACTTACTTTATATCAGAGGCATCATTGTGATCACTTGTCAATATATTTGACTGGCTCTATGATTTCAACAGACGTCTATTACATTTACTTTATAAACACCTGGATTTGTATGGAGCTAACAGGTAATTGCAATTATGTTTTCATGACTTTACACCAAAGTGAAGCAGTGTGTTCAATGGATAGCAGTTGCTTTATATTTGCTTATCTGTCAATAACACACAATAATCCTCAGGTCAAATAGTTAAAAAAAAAAGCCCACTAACATCCTTTACTCATTACTTATAAAAGTAAATAAATAAACATAATTCTGATGATTGATCAGAATGATCTGGTACTACTGATGTCTAAAACTAATGTTTATCCTTTTTTTTTTTTTTTTTTTTTTTGAATAAAATTGAAAATAAAAGATAAAATACTGGTAACAGGTAGAGTCAAATTTAAGTTTAACCAAAATCATTAATCATCCTCTGGTAACATGCTATACTGACCAGCAGCTGATGAAGTATCTTGTTCATGTAAGACAGTCTTTAGTGACACACAGATAGTATTGGCTAAGCCTCAAAGAATAAAGCCTGCGAATAGGTGAATTGGCACTTTGTTTCATGTGACAGTAATGTTTTTCCAATATACAGTATTTCTGAGAGAAAAAAAAACAAAACACCTGAATTTAAAAGCTAAGCTATCCAAGTAAATAATCAGCTGTACTGAGAGAAAAAAAAGCATGGTTACCTCTAGGATGATCAGCATAATCTGGTCTTTGGATGTCACTGGTCACGGGCCTCATGGGAGTCTACACCGAGGGCCAAGACGACAGACATGTTACATCATTGAATTCATGTAGATCAGCTCTTATGTACGAAAAAAAATCTAAAGCAAGACACAATATGACATTTCCTAATACTGTCTATCTTCCTTTTTTCCCTAAAGTTGCCCTCCATTCTTTTCCGGAGGCAATTAATAAAATGTTCAGAAAAACAAATCTTCTAAACTGAGTTCATGTAATGTCCAAAGCTTGAAACCCATCTGAAGAAAGTGGCATCCCTTCAATTTAAAACATTGCTGAACTGTGTCACAAAGAAGCTACTGGCATTTAAAAACTGCGGGTAATGGTTATAATAGTAACAGAACAACAAGAACTTACTAGTGGGTAGTGAGGGCGTAGTTTTCCTGTGTAGCGGTAGCCTGGCCATGGGTCTGTGTTGACATCCTTCTCCACACAGTTCTTAGATTCATTCTGGTTCTTGTCCTCCTCTGACAAAAGACAGCACAAGGTTTCTAATGCATCTGGTACCTCTGAGTCAGTTCACACAATATCGTGTAGTCTTGACTTTCATATCTTCCAAAAGAACACTGCATATTGGTACATTTGTTTCTAAAATCTCAACTTGTCCATCTGTACAATTAACTTAAATAATGCTAAGTGTGAATGAGTTTGTGTAATGGCAACAGTGTACACAAATGACAGTGATCGGTGCCACCTACTTGCTTTTTTGTGCAGCAACTTGTGAGACACCCAGCTTCCTTTGAAACATTCCTGCAAATGAAAACACAGAGAAAACCTCTAAATGAGAAAATAGAGTGAGACAAACCTACACACAACCATTACTGATGGAGCGCAAATTTACTCTAAAGTACACTTAACTAACGCATACAGTGTCACTGAATTTGTTGTGGCTGTGCGTGCCTTAATTAGAATGCAGAGAGAGTACAGACAGCATGGTCAGATTGCATAGACAAAACTGCAATCGCAGCAAAGAACTGTAGGGTCAAATACCATGGCACCACAAAAGCATTCAAGCTGTCAACTATTTTTAACTATAACATACAATGTTTAACTCAGAAAACGCTGCATTGGATCTACTGGAAGAGGCCTCCAGCAGAAAATTCAGTACTGAAAGTTGCTACTAAAGTGGCTCTATTAATACTCAAAGCATGCAGTCTTGTCCAGAAGCAGGTCATCTTTAAACTGACATCTGTGAGTGAGGTTTGGTTTCGCAGGTAAGAAAACACCACGGTGCGGGTTTAAACATCGTGGCACCAAGTGATCTGTCACACAGCATTTTACTCTGCAGGACTTTACAACTCAAGTATCACTACGAGCACTCTGTTGAATTAGTAGATGTGTTTTTTTAAAAATACTAATGATTTAATTAGCAATTTTACACTGTCAGCACATAAACTTTACACTGTGGCTTCTTCATTTTGAGCAGGCACGTCACATTATTCACTTTATGTCAGTGAATGATTCACTTTAGCTAACTAGCCAGCAGTTAGCCAGCTAAACGTTTTCTCACGGCCTACTGTAAGTTAATGTTACTATCAGAGAGGCAGCGTCAGATACAGGCACAGACTGCACGATTCGTCCCGAGAAATCTACACAGCTTTACACAGTCATAAGCTATTCGTTAAAGTTAGGATATTGTGTTATTAACGGTTCACCAAGCACCTACACATCCACCTAGCTTGACAGTTAGCAGCCTCGTGATAACACACAGGGCCCGTGTGTCCCTGCAACAGCCGACATTTATATCGGACGAGCAGAAAAAGCAGAGGTACCTGTGAACAGAAAAAGGAGCCTTGAATACCAAGCTTGATACAAGTGGGACACTGAAGTTTGGCATCTTTGCTGCAGCCCTCTGTCTCACACTCCCTTCTAGCCTCGGTGCTCGCCATGCCTTCGTTTGCAGCGGAGGGGTGGAGTCGCCGAGAAGCAGCCAGCCAGCGGCGGCTCACAGCGCATGTGCGCAGCGGCGTCGTCACGTTGCACAGCTCGGTCCAATCAACAGAAACTTTCCTAACAGAGATTTGTAAGATGGCGACCGCCGAACCGGTGAGCACTTTCTTTAAAGAACATATCAACACATTTTGGGGGACGTCTTGCATTAATTACTAGGCGCGACCGTATCTAAAGTTTATGTCTACATTTTAATAATAGTTGTAAAGTGGAAATTTGCCGCTGTTATTATTCCACGTGTGGTTTTGACCAATTTGAAGTTTGTCTTCTGTGCCACGACCCAAGCGTAAAAGAGGAATGCTTGTGTGTGTGGAGATCTCCCAACTTTAAGGCTGACGTTACAGTTAACCTACGGGCACAAAAGACAACCACACAAACTTCCACTACAAAATAACCCACCCTGCTGCCGCTCCGGCTATTTTTCAAAGCACATGCCAAAGAAGCAATTTATAAAAAAAAAACATGTTTATTTTAGACTATTGGTAAGTCCGGCGTGTGGCATAATACATCATAGACACGTAGAAATTTGTGTTTGCAGCTAATATTTCGGCTGTCAAAACTGACACCGCTGACCTCTGACGACCACATTAGCTAGCTATTTTACTGATTGTGGTTAACGTTATATTACACTGTAGTAGAACAACTAGAGTCATTATCCCATGTATAAACTAACGTTATTTGGTGTTTGACATAACGCTACGTGCCCGGTTTAGTGTTTTCGCTAAATTTCTGGTCCGCTGTGTTGAGGTCATGTTATAGCGGTGTATTTGTTCCAGACATGGTGGATGTATGAGTGGAAATTGCGCAGTGTTTGGTTTTTTTTTTCCGTTCATCATCGAGCATGTGGGGAAAAGCACAGATGGATCTAAGTGCCCAAAGTTAACGTCACTTACCACAACTAGCAGCAGAGATGATGCTAGCTGTTTAAACTCCTGAACATTTGACATTAGAGTGAAATGTGTTCCAGATGTTCCTACACTTCCGTTAGTGTTGATTTGTCAGCAGGGCTTTCTCTGTACATTTTGACTGTTTATCCTGACTCAGTCACGTCATCATCTATTATGAAATGATTAAAAGCTCAGCTTAACTCTATGTAATCAAAAACAGGAAAGTCATCAGTAAAGAGTGGGGTAATTGTTAAAAGATAACTGTTAAAAGATCATTGCTCTCGTGAGGCCTGCAATAAACTGTGAGCTTATTTGCATTGGGAATAGAGAAGACTCCTGTCACCTTGCCTTATTTGTGTTTCACTTCTACATAACTCCTTTTTAGGAAACCAATCCAAGTCCAACCAATCCTGATGAAGATGGAGCTGAGGAGACTGGACAGGAGATTGTGAGCCCAGAGGCCTACATCAAACACCCCCTCCAGAACAGGTTAGGGTCTGCAGTTTACATTTCATTTGACACAGCCAGTTTGATACGATTCAGATTTTGGAGACTAAACAATTAACAGATTATCCATAAAGGGAATTCACAGCTTAATTATTATTTGCTAGTTTTGGCTGTACCTCACCTAATGGCTGCAACTAACAGTTACTTTCATTACTGATTAAACTGTCAGTTGTTTAACACATAAAACATAAGAAAACAGTAAGTGACCATAACAAATTCTCAAACCCCAAGTTGACATTCACATGTCTTGTTTTGAGTCCAAAACCAAATGATATTTGGTTTAATACCGCGGAAGACCATGAATGAAATATTGGTGTTATTACTTACAATTTACTAACAAATAATTGATTATTAAAATGATTGCCAATTAATTGTATTTAAAGGACTCATTGATTAATCAGCTAACTGTTGCAGGTTAATATTTTTTTGTTTGTTTGTTTTATGGACTGCTATTAGACATGTATTGCTTTGGCTTTCCTGATGGATTAACTGGGTTCTGAGTGACACGAGGTGTCAAATGCAACAAATATGAACATTATTGATTTGCTCAACCAACAAAGGTTTCTTAAGTTTTTCTTTGGAAAGAGACATAGATACATCTGCCCTGTTTACTCATGATAGTCTGATATTCTGGTATCTCATCACCATCAATGTAGTTGCTCCCTAATGTGAGTGTGGGTATGAATGTGAAACTGGAAAAAACATCAATAGCTTCAAAGAAAAGACTGTTGATTAAAATTGTTTGACCTCCAGACATAGTGTAAGGAGTTCAGTGAAACTTTCTTCATTCAGCTGAATGGGACTGACTCATATGGAAGTGAAAGCAAGACAAAGTTGACCATTCACAAGGAAGAATGAACGCCATGTTCATTCAGAGGAAGCAGCACAATTTCCTTAATTTTCTGTGTACAACAGAAGAAAAAAAAAAAGTTTGAACACAGATGAACTACAAATAAAAACTTGTTTTTCTAAATTAAAGCACTTTCCTTTCCTTAGAAGCTTGGTGGACTGGAGACTTTTTTATGTACCCACAGTAACACTGTGATAGTCTGATGACCTGTCCTGTTTTTCTCTGAATCCATACTCCAATAGGTTCCAGCTCCCCTGGGTGCTGAATACCAATAAGCAACAAATGAATATTTTATGTGTATTTAAATTCCACACCAATATTTATGCCCAAAAAGGTCAAATACAAAAGCCAAATTCCACAGAAACCCAGTCAGCTAAAAGAAAAGTTGAGCCTTAAGCACTTTACTGATGCCTCACAGCTCAGTTTTATTTTGTTTTTCTTGACTCCCATGGACTAAATACAAAATAGAGGAGAAACAACATAAGTCAACTGCTTTCAGTTGTATTAATTGCCTTCACCTGCATATTTCTCTACAAGATAACAGGATGCATGAATTTATCCTGTATGCATTAGACGCCAGAGAAACACCCAGTAGTGGTCTATCACAGAGGCTGTACATTATATCAGATTATTACATATAACATATTCAAATGTTTTACCAGACAAGTTATTGAGGAATACACAAACAGTGTATACAGTGTATATACATAGTGTACATTTCTGCATGAATATGATGTAAAATGTGATCTAATTTTCATGCTATAAGTATGCTAAAATAGATCAAATGATCCCAGTTAAACAAAAATTACAATTATGTATTGTGGAAAATTGTTCAATCCTAAATATTTGTGTTTGTGAAAGTATGTGAACCCTTTTGCAGCAGTAAAACATTTTTATAGTAACTGTTATCAGCCCTGCACATCTGCCTGGGGGAATTTTAGCCTATTCCTCTTTAGAAAACAGCTTCAGCTCAGGGATGATGGTTGTCTTCCTCTCATTAACTGCTTGCTTCAACATTTTCCACAGCATTTCTGTAGGATAAAGGTCAGGACTTTGACTCAGTTATTTCAACACATTGCATTTCTTCTGCTTTAACCTTTGGTAGAACTTGTATGTTTAGGGTTGTTGTCTTGCTGCAGAATCCACTTCTGTTGAGCTTCAGTTCACAGATGGGTACCCTGACATTTTCCTGTAGAATTTGTTTGTACACCTTAAGGCCAATTCATATACGAAGAGTTTTTAGGTGTGTTATTTTATGTCCATCACCTGCGCCTCTCACAGAGACATGAATCGTTTTTTCAACAGTTTTGAGAATTTTGTCACAACCCATCCTCAAGTGTTACCAATTAACCTGAACCACTGTTCTGATGACAGAAATGCTAAACAGAAGTTGAGATGAGTGTTGATTGGATGGACTGTCAGCAAAGCAGGTCCAAATCCTGATACTGAAACCAGTGTGTTTCACAGATGTGATTAAGAATAAAGTGTTTCATCCAGGTGCTTCCATACGTGCCTGCTTTGCTTTGAAACTCAGTGGCTATTGAAACTTTTGGTTTTGTTTACCTTGTTACATTTATGCAAATTCTCTTATTCCTGTTTTCACTCCACAGATGGTCTCTGTGGTTCTTCAAGAATGACAAGAGCAAAACATGGCAGGCCAACCTGCGACTCATCTCTAAATTTGATACAGTGGAAGACTTCTGGGCGTAAGGAGCAATAAATCTATGGGTCTCTTGGTTTTTCTGTGCTTTCATGGAGTGACTGAAGCAGTAAACTATCATGACTGTATTTTGTTTGAACAGCTGGTGTTTCTCTCTTCCTTTTAGTCTCTACAACCATATCCAGTTGTCAAGCAACCTCATGTCAGGCTGTGATTACTCTCTTTTTAAGGTAGGTCTGATTTATTTACCAGTGATTTGCATTAAGTGAGGAGTTAAAATGCACATAAAAGGATGGTTAAAATCAGGGTTTTGTTACTTTGGCTTGTTGGCATCCTCTCTGGAGTACTAGCATCAAAAATAGCTGTGTTTCATGTTCATTTAGCACACTTTCTCTCTCTTTGTCATATTGATGCAGGGAAATCAAAATAACCTTGTTAGTGGCTATAAAACCTCTTTTTATTATATTTGAAAATCATACTTATGTTAATGTGAGATATGACTGTTTACATTATTGATTTACTAAATATTGAGTCATTATATTTGATGAAAATCTGTATATTTGAAAAACTGTGGTCTTTCACAATTCAGCTTCAGATTGATTCCTGTTATTGGCACTAAATTGAAAATGTAATAAAACCACTTTATCACAACCTTACCAATAAAACCAGATTGTTAGATTTTTATGACATGAGATTCAAACAAAGCTCCTGGAAACAGAACAACATCTAACTGAGCTTCAGAGTTTCAGTCAAAACAACAACATCTAGTTGCTGGAGGGCAAAGAAAGACAGAAGTGGGTAGGATTTTTCTCTGCCTAATTCTGTCTGTACCAAGTCAGCGCTGAGCAGCTTTAAAGAGCTCATTTAACCAGATGTGATGATAGAAAATGAGAAACGTGGGCGAATCTTTTCAGTAAGTTGAATGGCAGGAGGCCGTGAGCAGCCTCTAATTATACTGTGTTTAAAATAGGTGATGACAGTAAGTGTGCATTTATTGAAATCATTGGGGGGGAACAGTGGGGAACACTAACTAGTGCAGGCCATTTAGTTTGTCAGATTTCTGATATCTTCTGATATCTTCAGATATCTGCAATGCGGGGGCGGCATGGTGGTGTAGTAGTGGTTAGCACTGTCGCCTCACAGTTAGAAGGACCCAGGTTCAGTACTCGGGACTGTAATTTGTCCGTAGGTTTGTTTCTATCTGTCGGCCCTGCGATAGACTGGCGACCTGTCCAGGGTGTACCCCGCCTCTTGCCCAATGACAGCTGGAATAGGCTCCAGCACTCCCGCGACCCCTACGAGGACAAGCAGTTAGGAAAATTGGCTATTGTTTTAGTATTCAGCCGCAAATTTGTAATCAGATTTCAAGAACTTCCACTTATTTAAGTGTTAGAAAATATATGTTTTTCTTTTTTAGTTCCAGGCAATGTTGAAATCCTGTTGAAAGCTCACTTTAAATGGCTGTTTCAAAGTTGTGGTGCAATGGTTTGCAATGTGTATTGACAATTTGAACTATTGCTGCAGGATGGCATTGAACCCATGTGGGAGGACGAGAGAAACAAGCGTGGCGGGCGCTGGCTCATCACACTCACCAAGCAGCAGAGGAGATTAGACCTGGACCGCTTCTGGCTGGAAACTGTAGGTTTTGTCTGTGGTTGCTGCGCTTTTATCTTGCTCAGAGTTGTTACTATACTAGTGATAAGATTAATCACTTCTTGGACCTCTTCCCTAAAGTAGTATCTTCATTACCCACTAGCAGCCATAATTAGTTGTTCCACGCTATCCTCACTTTATCAATTTTTGTTGCACTTCTGATATGGGTGATTACTCTCTACTGTTTAAAATCAAATGAGCCACAGACCACTTTGTTTTTATGTTCTCATCTCTCTCGTATTTAAGAAAGCGTACCTTAACTGTGTACTGAGCTGATGAGTTCACAGCACAACCAAACGAAAGCAACTGAATATTAGCTTCTTTGTTGCTAAGTCTGCAGTGTTTAGGGGAGATCATGCGCTGCTCTCAAGGTCACTGACAGTGATACAGACATATAGCAAGCTATGACTTGACAGTGAGCAAACAGCAGTGTCAGTGCTGTAGCTGCTGAAATTAAGAGGTTACTTTCTCTCTCAGTGATGTCGACACTAAATATTAGACATGTGTTAGGCTGGAAACAAAACATGTCTAACCATTGCAAACGGTTAATCTTCATATTGACTTGTTCGTGGAGGGTGATGTTCAATACTGATGAATGTCTTGAATTTTACTCAGTGATCCACACACAAAATGCATTATGGTTAGAATTTTGAAAAAAAAAAGAAAAACAAACAGCTATGAACGAACAGCTCTGCCAACTTGGAGATATCTGAACATATTCTGATATTCCAATACTGTATCTCTCACTCAGAGGAATAAACTACAGACACACCAGCAGTGTAACTGCAAATGCACCACCGCTGGCTGTTGCAACACTAATATAATCAGTTTAGCTAATTTCCTAGGATGTATACAATGATTGAATCTGCTTTCAGTGGTGGTAAATTACTACAAACTAACACAACACAACAAAAGCAGGTAATCCAGGGTGTTTGACTGGTGTGATTACAATAGTAGCAGTAGTGCTGACCACCTTTGAAAACGCATGATCACACTGAAGCCCCAGGTTTTCCCAGTTCTTTGCATTATGTGTCCCCACTGCATGAATGCGGCATGAACACTCCTCTGCTGGGCAGCCCTCCAACAGGTGAGCAAGAAAGGATTCATGCAGCTTCTTTTATTCCACATGGTTTTCATTGACCCTTGTTTATCTGAATAACTGTTGTTACTTTACAGCCTCCTGGTGCTGTTTTTTTCCTTCCCTCCTTCTGTTTGCTAGTAACTTGTCCTACCATCCAGTGAGTTTGTTTTACCAACAGTCTGGTGGATCTTTTTTTTTTAAATTTGTTTTTATTATTCGTTACTATATTTGTATAGAAAACACAAGTTAACAGAAATGGCAGCATAACCTGAATGAAAGGCTGATGCACCAGAAAATTCTTCTTTTCTGTAAATATTGAGTATTTATAGTTACATGTAATATATAAGATGTGAATCATAATCATAATGACAATAGCTTTTCTTCCTCTTCATCTCATGACCAGCTCCTGTGCTTAGTTGGAGAGGCCTTTGATGACTACAGTGATGACGTCTGTGGAGCCGTGGTCAACATTCGCACAAAAGGAGATAAAATAGCTGTCTGGACATCAGACTATGAGAACCGGGAGGCTGTAACACACATAGGGTGAGGCAGGTCTTCAGTATCTCTACAGGGTATGACTATTCTGTGCATCCTTTTATGCTTTCATTTTTCCCTGAACAGGAGGGTTTACAAGGAGCGTCTGGGGCTTCCCATGAAGATGACCATTGGCTACCAATCCCACGCAGACACAGCTACCAAAAGCGGGTCAACCACCAAGAACAAATTTGTTGTTTGAGAAATGCCCTACGTGCCTCTTTCATTTTCTTGTCTTATTTGTTGTTGGTGCATATGTTTACTTTGCTGCAAAGACTCTGCGAAATGCAATCTGGAAGAAAAAATCCAATCCAAGACTACACGCCAAATGTTTCCATAACCTGCCCAGGACAACAACACAACAGGAAAAAAAACCCATGGAAAACAGATGAACATGAATCTTCCAAAACACTAACAATAAAAGGTATTAATAGTGAATGGCATTTAGAGTGCTGCATACTCTACTAAAGAAATTTGTGTTGATTTTTTATTTAATGGCAGGGAGTCGTTAAATGCAAAAAAATGTATTTTTCTTTCCCGTGTCTACAGCATTATTGGTTTGCTGTAATGCTTAATGACATTAAACCCTTTTAATTTATTACATTAATTTGCCTGCATATTATTAGTTAGATTGTTAGACCTTTGTTTTATGCTTTTTTGCCTTGAACTGTTGCACGTAATCAACATTTTTAAAGTATTTCATGACTCATATTCATTTGAGTGTTAATATAATTAAAACTTTGGTTTTGCAATTATCAACTGTTGTGGATTGTTCTTTGTGCCCTGTACTTGGTACTTTTTTTTTAAACTTTTTTGCTTTTAGACTTGCAGTGGTGCTGTATTTGTAGTATTTTATTTTTATGTAGTGTGCATTTGTGTCGGAAAAGTGTGAAAGTTCAAAACATTTTTAGGAAAACTAGACACAATTAGTCTCAGCTTCCAAGCAGTTTAGAATTCACCATTTGCCATAGATGGTGTGAAAGTGCCAAATAGGCCCCCACCCTCCCATCTCATCCCATGATCCATTAAAATGTCAGTATAAAAAGAACTTGGATGGAAAAGGTTATTTTGGTCACATGACTTCACATCTCAGTTTATTGCCACCGCGGCGGTTTTAAAAATGTCACTTCAACATGACAAATGTCAGCACATTTTCGAGGATTGGCGTTCTTTAAGCCAGCAGGCGAAGTGTCTACGGCACAACCAGATCCTTCTTAATCTGATGAAGCGTTAAGTGAGTGTAAAAGCATCTTTAGGTCCTTGTTGGAGTTGTGACATGGTTGTGGTAGCAACCTTTAAAGGGCAACTAATCTCTCAGGTAAGATCCTTTGCATGTATGCACTGTTACATGCAGTACTAAGTCTATTTTCTGATTATTGTAACGTTATACATATCAGAATATGTCTAGACAGAAATATTACCTAACATGCAATCAGATTTCCATGCAAGTCCTAAACTTAACAAACAAAACCCAGTTAAACAAAAATTCATTTATTTATTGTTGAAAATAAGCACGTGAAACAATGCATTCATTAACTGGTGTGTCCCCCTTTCAGAATTCATACATCATCAAGGTACTTATTTGAATATCGTGTTTAGTCATTGTCCAACGTAACTCTTCTTATTAAAGTCAAAATGTTCTACTTTTGTCCCACAGAACATATAATCCATTTGGCCTTGAGCAACCATGTTCTTTTTGGAGAGTAGCGTCCTCCCTGCAACTCTGCCATGCATGTTATTATTGTTCAATGTTCTCCTGATTGTGCAAGAGAGGACTTTAGTTTCGTAGACATTACCCTATGGTTCATTGGGTATATGTAGGCAGTTGGCCTCACAGTGGACTGGAGACGAAATGTAATAATTCTATTCTAATTATTCTTCTAATAATTCTAATAATTCTTACATATTCATATACAGCACTGTGCAAAAGTTTTAGGCCACTATTGTTGATCACTAGATTAGTTTTTTAGCAGTGCTATGTCGTCCATATATGTTTATTTCTTAGTTTTCTTAGTACATTAGAACAACTAGAAACACAAAAAGTGGTTTCTTGGCTGCT
>JAUBNQ010000004.1:14882109-14892210 GCA_032353495.1 Ctenopoma kingsleyae | reverse complement strand
AGAATAATAAAAAAACACAAAAATAAATATATATGATCATAATAGCACTCTCGAAACTAATGGTGGCCTAAGACTTTCGCACAGTACTGTATGATTGCAGACACATATTTAATTATTATATAATTTTCCAGAATAAATACATGTATTAGTGTTTAGTGATTTCTTTATCTTGTCTTTGTCATATTTACTTACATAATTTCAAGTTCCAATGGACAACAGAGCTTTGCAATCAAGGGAACAATGAATAAATTAAAGTAATAAACAAAACTATACCTATGTATTAAAGAGAGCTTTATTCAACTTAATGATTATTTTACAGGATATAGTTCATAGGGCTTGAATTGTATTATTTCAAACTGAGAAATCCATCGCCTGATATTAATGGGGAGGATAAAATCACACCTCACAGTAAAATGCAAGTGTATAACATCTGATATATTCACTGGTGTAAAGTAGTGTGTTTTATTTATAATGTTACGGCTTATAATGAAATCTGTTTCCCAGCAGATGTAAAAAATAAATGCATTGTTCACATATTTTATTGACAGGTGTCCATCAAAACAGATGAACTGTGTATTTTTAATCTTTCTGTTATGAATCGTAATAAACCCTAAATGTTCCAGCATGTGCAGATAGATAAATGCAAGGCCACTGACACAGACACTTTATTAAATGGGGTTACAGACTAACCTTGGCAGCAATAAATATGTTTCTCTAGTCTCCAGTTAGCCCCTCTAGCTGTAGGTCCTTATTTTCCAATCAGAGGCACTTATGAAAATCCCAAACCCTCCAGCAAGAGACAATGGGTCAAATCAATTGGACAGAAGGACATTACCCAGTAGGGGAAATACAAAATGAAGACTAAAATTAGCATAGGCTTTCAAAAGAAAAGAAAATATTGCTAAAGCAATTTGTTTTAGAGGTAGAGATCTCTGACTGGAACTGGGCAGAAAAGCAAAAACAACCATAACACAAAATATTATTACTGTGGAATATTTATCCAGCTGACTGGTTTCAGGCCTGCATTTCAGTATTTCTATTGATGCTGTGGTTCTGAAAGTTTTTAATAGATAATAATTTCACTGCTGTCCGTCACTTTACACTGGAGGGAGCTGCAACCCCATTTAACTTTAAACTGGTGTTTGTTAAGGCCAGTGGGCAGTATAGGGATTGATGTGTTTCCAGCCCCAAGTCTATATAGTTCAGGCTTTCATCCTAACAGGCAGTGATTTAGGAGCTCAGCATCATGTAATTTACACTGTGGTCTTGTCTGCCCGTCTGGGTATTTCCTTTCTGGCAGCACAGGAAAATAAAATGGACATAGATAGCAATAGAAGCTGAAAAATGTATTGTGTGTGCAGAGGTGAAGAAGAAATTTCTGGCAATCAGCAAAAGCATAAAACATGCACAGTGAACATTTAGTGATGCTATGTTGTAAACATTCACAATCTGGTTCTTCACACTGGTTCAATATTAATGAATGAAACAGTGCCTACTAGAAATTAAATTCCATGTTTAACATCAAAACAACGTGTATTACATATGGCCTATGTTGCCAGCAGCTTTAATTAGCACATTATTGTGTAAAACATCTAAAGGACTGTCACAGCTATTTGTGAAGCTCAGTGCTTTATAAACGTACTAGTGTGAAGATGGCTGATCAATTTCCCCAGGGTTCATTGGGTGTTCATTTCTCTCCCAGTAAGGATCAATTGCAGGATTCATTAACCAAGATTAAATGAATGGAGATGGTAATGAGAGAGGCAGTTAGCCCACTTTGTGGCTTTGTGATTGAGGATGCTTGGATTACATTTAAAGCTTATAACATATAAATGGGCTGTAACAGGACCCATGAGACACTATCATCACACGAGCGCACAACACAATCATGCAGTATAAAGCAATCATTGCTCACGTCGTGGGGTTTTTAGTATTGATCCATCTTTCGGCACACCTGTCTGAGCCATAAAGCCAGACACTAAGAAAGAAACAGCATTTTATCCCCATGTTAGCTTCATACTACTGGCTCCCACTGCAGTATAAGATGGATTTTAATATTTTATTGATCGCCTCTAAAGCACATCTTCAACTAGCACCTCGCTCTCGACAGTTGGTGAGATCCTTGGGGCCAAGATAGCTTTCTGATCCCTTGAGCAGCTTTCCAACTTCATGACGTGTTATAATAGTCACCCTGAACAGACTGAAAGCTATGAAATACTTATTTGAAATTTGAAATTTTAGTAAGTTCGAAATATTTCTGAAATATTCTTATTTTATTGTGATTCATACCATTAACTAGTGTCTGCTAAATATGAAGCTATAAGCACAAATAGGAGGCGGGACGAAATGCTAATCTCATGCTGTTCAAAGTTTAAAAAAATGTAATTAAATGTTTAAAGCTCATGAAATAAGAACTTATTAAGAATAATTATGTTATCTGTTTAATTTTTAAAAAAAAAAGACCAAAGAGCAAAAAAATATGGGTGTTGTGGTTTTAAGGGACCGTGCTTTTGTTTTTTTGGCTAGGTAAGCTAGCTGACTCCTACAGCTAGCATCATGGTCAACAGACAGATATGTCGATCTATTCTTGGAAAGAAAACGTATTCCTCAAAATGTCAAACTATCCCTTTAAGCCTATTGTAATTTCCATACTCTGTGCTTTTCCTTTGGAGGTCATCTTGTGACTCTCACTCATTTAATCATTACTACAAACCACTTTGCCCTTTTCTTCATTCCTCTGCTAATTGAGAAATTGACATTTCATTTGCATTGTGTTAATTAACACAGCGATTTGTTTCTTTAATACAGTGATTCTTCGTTCAGTCGTCAGGAGCCGCAGTGCTGCTGGTTATCTATCTTACCAGGTGGTTAATTACCGCTAATTACATTCACCTGGCATCGCAGGTGTCGACCAGGTCCTCATTAGTGGGCCGGAACAAAACGGAGCAGGGCTATAAAACCACAGCATGGAAAATAAAACCTCTGCTCTGAAAAGGAAATCACGAGAAAAGAAGTGGGTCAGTCAGTGAGTTTGAGCAGCGATACGGTTTCTCATCATTTTTGCTGCGCATTCGTCTAAGTTTCAAAGGATGGCGGGGTTCACCCAAACTGGAGATTATTGGTGTAACCTTGAGTGAAGCTTGATGGTGGTTGTGCTCTCAGTTATGTACTAAATTGGCTGGTAATAATAACCCCCCGCACACTCCCCTACGTCATTCATCTGTGACAAATGAGCTCGAGAGATTCGGTAGTCATATTTAATTTGTTGTCTAGAGTCACTGAGGTGAATATTTTCCTAACTTTTGAGTTTTTTGTTGTGCCGCATCCATAATTCACAGGAAATATGAAAAAAAAAACACTGGTTGACTAACAGCAGATTTAATGCTGTAGGTAAATACACAGAAAACACACAATCTTGATCATATTTCAGCTAGATTTTTTTTCTTTGGACATTATGACCAAGAACATACTAAGAAAATTTACAAGGGAAAAGTCAACTTGCTTATGTTCTCTGGTGGGTAGACTATGACATAGCACACTGATTCCTGTAAATAAAACCTAAAACCCACTCCAAAGACCAGTCATTGTTTGGGGTTTAAACACCATGCAGAAGCATTGATTCATTTGTTTGTGGACACATAATGAACTATATCAATATATCTTTTCTCTCTGTTTTGATCTCCACCAACTCCCGGCGAAGGGGTTTATCTGCCTCTTCAGCTGCTAAATCCTCCAACATGTTCACAAGCCTGTCAACAACTCTGTATTCGGTTTGATGCTGGACGTAAAATGCACAGTGGGTTCTTAGACGCTCTAGTTGAAAAGAGCAGCCTGTTGTGGCTGGAAAAAAGGTTAATGGGAGCAATGAGATGGGATCAAAACCATTTGAGGAGAGAAGACTAAACACAGTGAAGAATCCTAATAACCTATGTAGAGCTGCACAGTTCATCCAGGTCCTTCACTACAGATCAGCCCATAGTCATTTCTGTTAATAAATAAATATGATTTTAAAAAAATACTTGAAATTTTAAGCAGGTGAAATAAACCCAAGAAATGTTAGTGTGTTGCCACTGGAAAATTATTAAAAGCTCAGTATGTGCACAGTTGCAGTTGGAACTTGACATACAAGCCAGAAGCCAGAGGTGAAACTTACTAAATATTATTGTGTATACAAGTGTATAATTGTGAACATGTGTTGATTTCAGAAAATAATAAAGAAGGTTGCATTTTAATACTACAAAATATCAAATGTAATTTGGGACACAGATGATTTAGAGCGTTGAAATAAACCCTCTGACTGATTCAAAGAGTGATTCCTGCCTCATGCTGTTGGTGTCCAAGATATATATATATAGAAAAAGAGCAGGAAGCTGTAACAGTTAGTAGAAAATGAATAAATGAAATGATACCTTAAGGCACTAACGCTACACTGCATGCATACGATAAACTAGTGGAAACTGTATTATGTTGCCTGTCACAATCTTAAAGATTCTTTAACATCCAGGCCACTATCATGACTTCAGGACCATTATTGCTGCTGTTGTGGTAAAGCACAGATAATGTTGAAATCATAACCATTGTTTTATAGATATTTGTTGATTTTCTTCAGTAGCAGTATATCAGGGAGCATTTTTCCCAGTGACTGCACTATTGGTTATGTGTGTCTCCAGAGAGAGGCCCTAAACTTAACACAAACATGGAGTACTGTACTGTATTATCCCTATTAGAATAAACTAAGTTAATTGTTTGGTTAAACTTGCGTTTTATTAATAATTCTTTGTAGGTGTGTTTGATGACAGTAAGATTTTTTTTTTGCTGCTTGCTTTTAGCTCCTCGGGTACTTTGCAGTCTGTTGCTGCCTTTGTGCACTTGGCTTGTGATCACCAACTGTTTCAGTCTCCAACTATTTAACGCCCACCTCGGAGCCACTTGTCACTTTTTCATGGTTGTTACCTCGCAGTAATTCCCAAACAAGAGCATTTGTGCAGAACCGTGTAGAGGATTGGCTTCTGTGATTTGAACGCAGTAAATTGGCTTAGTTTTTGTTTTATTAGTTTTAATTGCTCTTCTGATGCATGTATAGAAAATAATTTTACTTGAATTACATGACTATATTTTGAGCATAAGTCAGGATAATGAACAGCTAATGTACTTATAAACACTGTGATTAAGTGTTGCAGTGCATGAAGATGGTTTAGTAAAGGTTACTTTATTTTTTATGATCATTTAGGCGCAGTGTTGTCTGGTATATAAAAGAGAAAACATCTTTTTTTATTTTATTTCATTAATGACCTGTTAGAAGGTCTGTGACTTGAATCCTCACCCTCTGATCACTTTCTGTTTTCTCATTTACCAGGTTTTGGTAATAAGATGATTTCATTACACTCAGCCGCTTGTTATTACAGGAGGTCATTGGGTTTCGCCGCTCTCTCTTGACCAATTTGCCTCCTACAACACAATAATATTGATGGGAGGCTGCAGTGATCTTTGCAGGTGTTGGGAGTCACAGGGCACTTGACCGGTGATAAAGTGGTTAATACCCCTGCCTCCTATGCTAACCAGACATTTTATCCTCTACCTTCCATGCATAATGCATTTCATTCCCTGCAGGCTAAAGTCTTATTGCGCGCATACACCACAGTGAGCTAAACAGAAGTATTTGTACAAATATAACCAGTGACAAACTGACCATCAGCGAGACCAGCCAACATTACCACACCTAGAGCAATGCTGCTAGCGTGGCTAAAAAGCCCACCAGCATCTTTAAAGATCACTTAATTTCACATTAAATAGTGTGTGGTTAATCTGATGAGAAGATTTCTTTTCCTCTTTGAACAGAATGGCTTGTAGTTCTGCCACGCTTCCTGTCTTTCTCCTGAGTTAAGCTTAACCACGTGTCGACTCAAGCATAATAATAGCATAAAAACACGACAGTTCTGGCAATGTAACACCGCGAATAAGTGAATTTCCCAAAATGTCAAACTATTTCTTTAAAATCCTGCCCTTACCATGACATTTAGCTACTGTATTAGTCTACATTATTCAGATAATACTAAATGTCAAATAAGATTTGACTTTTTACTTGGAAAATCCTATCAAATAAGTCACACTGAACCCAACATTACTGTGTTGTGTATTTACTTTGGAGCGTGACCTTTAAACAGACTTGCGAGTGCTCAGAGTGGCGATACACAACCTGACTCAACCCGTGGACAGCAGCAACAACTGTGGCACAGCACATCAGCTGGAGGCGCTGCAGCTAGTTTAAAGACAAGCTGTCACACAACCTGACATCTCAGGCAAACCCACTGTAGTTCACAAGATGACCAGGAGGCTGGTGTGGACATAAGCTAGGGACAAGCCACAGCCTCGGTGGAGGGCAGATGGACCTGTGGGAGAGAGAAAGTGTATGGAACTTCTTTCCACTTGTGATGTACATTCACTAGTGCACATTAACCACTTTCTCTGAGACAACAAAACCCTGTTGATACCAGATGATATCCATGTACTGAGTACCCCACCGGAACACCAGCATTGTATAACTGGCTTTGTCCCAGGGCTCGCTCAGACACAGAACACCTGATTTGATGAAGTCATGTTAGCGTGATTGTTTTCTGCAAGGCCTTTGAGGTGAGATCACATGGTTTTGCCGTCTGTCACTGTTATTTCTGCCTTTCTGCACAGTCTCGTGTAAGGCAACATTTTTGATGTTAGCCAGATGCTTGCGACCCTGAGGCTCCACTGCCACCAGACCCTGGGACAGTGGAAGACAGTCATGTTGAGGGGAGAGGTGGGACTGACTGGCAGCCTGTCACTTTGCCCCTTAGATCTTTCAGACTAGGTTCAGTGCTTCATCTGCTTTTAAGCTGCACGTGTTACTCAGTGAAATGCACTGGTTCTAATTTCGCCAATGTATTTTAAGTTGTTAATTTAAATTTTGATGCTCCACTTTATATTGATAACAATTATAGATTATAAAGAGGGTTGTTCATGTCAAAAAAAAAAACAGAATTATTGGATGCTAATGTAAAAGATAGCAACATTTTAAATATGAAAACACATGTTGGTTTTTTGTCTGTCTTTTTCATGCTCATTTTTTTCTCAGGCTCATTTGTCAGTAATGAGCCTGCTGGGGAGAGCGGCTGAAGCAAACAGATTGGTATTAATTCAGGACAAATTAGATGATCGCAATAGTGACTTTTGCTTTATAAGGCATAATTACTGTCAGCCAGATCTGGCAGTGTGTGCTCCTCATTTATGAAAAAGTCTGTCAGTCTCAAATTAAGTTTACAGTCTCCTCTTCTGACCTTTTGAGTTAGATTATTAAAAAAGAAAATTGAAATGTCACATACCGTATGTTTTAATCACTGGGGATATTAATACAGTGAAATAATATTTTCTGTTTATCAATCCAAAATGTCAAGATGCAAGTTGTTTATATTTATAGCACTGCCTCTGTCACAATTTGGCCTCAGCCAAGAAAATATCCACGAAATTTGGATGGAGTGCAATGGTACAACATACAGTATGTAATTAAAATACACTTAAAAATATCAACTACTGTAGAGACAGTGAAATTAATTATTGTATTATTTTATTTTCTTGCAACTATATGTAACATTTAATTACTTATAATACCTTTAAATACCTATGGTTGATTCACCAGGTTAAACTGTTAAACTACATACAATGAACAAAACCAACACACAAGGTCAGTGATAAAAGAGGTTGGAGATGACTCGCTCATAATGACAATGGGCCTTGTGCAAAAACAGTTTCATATTCTTATGGGTCTTATATATTTACATATGTTTTCCACATCAGATTCACAAACCTTTCTTAGGTTTGTGTGTATATTAATTATAACTCACAACTCATTTCAGACTGATGAATAGCATTTGTTCACAAGGACGTCCACATACATGAGAACTGATTTGATTTATTAGTAAATTTTGATCATAAGATTAAAAAAATGAATTTCACACTGCAGATTTTTAAGTCTGTTGTCAAAAGCCTTTAACAGAGTTAGCTATTGCAGTAGGAAAACTAGGCTACATCTTTGAGTGATGCATCATCAGGCTTCATAAAGATGAAATCATTCAGCCTGCATGAAGTTAGACACTAAAAACATCTTTATAAAATAAGTACTCCGTGACTAATATGCAATGCAATGAAAAACAATAAAAACACTTAAATCTAAAATACCTCTGTGGAAGTTTTTTCATTAGAGAAAATTTGAGGTACGCAAAATTTGGCAATTAACACAAATTCTAATAAATAACTTGCGTGCGTGGTAGTTAAAAAGAAACCTGTTGATAGATAGATTAAATGAAATTTAGCATATGCAGTAGCTCATTCCTGTTTAAACTAACTTGGTCTGTTGCAAAAGGTTTGTTACCTATGTCAGAGCATCTCAGAATAAACCTTTTCTATTATTTACATTCGTGGGCCCTCATTTAAGTTCTGCACAGCAAATAAAAGGATTGTGTTGAAAAAAGCTAACACGGAGGGGATTAATTCTTCCTGTTTAATGCGATTGTTTTGTATTTCTTTTTATTTATTTATTTATTTTAACTGAGGTGTTTCGGTAATGTCTAATCAATCAAATTAAATACTTTCAAAGAGCCTGGAAGTTTGATACAAGTCAATGTAATTAAAGTTGCTTTACCACAGAGTAATTGGGACGAGGACAATGGATCAAACTGAGACGTGAAATATTTGACATTAACATCATGATTAATGGAAGTGTGAAGAATTATGGAGCAATAAAAAGTGTAAACAGCTACAAACATTTTAGGTTTCTTCCTCAGCATAGTTGCTATAGATGCCAGAACTGTGTGAGTTCCTCTTTGGGCTTTGGTTCTGTCTTTATTGCTGCTATTTTGGTCTCCCTCTCAGTCCAAAGTGTCATGCGGTGCAGGCGGGGAGTGGTAAGCCAGTCTTTCACCACAGGGAAAAAAACGGAGTGTTAGGTTGTCTAGCCAGCACCCCGTAGAGACGTTAGCCCCACAGGTACATGCTAATGAAGACAGGGGAATCAATATTCCTGCCATCCTCCCTTCCAGCATCTCTGTCTCTCTCTCTCTCACTGTCTCTCTCTCAGACACACACACACACACACACATTTCCTATTTCTGTACTTTTAAGGGCTTTCCACTTCCAACACTTTGTCCCCATTCCCACGCCTGAAAGATGAAATACAACCTCAGTTATACTGTTAGAAATTCATTCATGGTATCCGGTACTTTTTGGTAAGCTCAGTTTGATTTAACCTGTCTGTTAAGTTAGTGACTCTCCATATTTGTGGACCACTACATGATTTTTAGTGTGCTTGTGAATACAATGATAATGTTATAGTTTGACATTTGTAGCAATAACCCAATCAGTCACAACATTTAAGTCAGTGACAGGTAAAGTGAATTACACTGATTATTTTCTTACAATGGTATCTGTCAGTGGGCGGGATACTGTATATTAGGAAATGAGTGAACAGTCAGTTCTTGAAGCTGATGTGTTGGAAGAAAGAAAAAAGGGCCAGTATAAGGATGTGGGTGACTTTGATAAAGGCCACATTTTAATGGCTAGACGAGAAGGTCAGAGCATCAGTGTTCCAAGTATGCAGTGATCAGTACCTATTAAAAGTGGTTTAACGGGGTCATGGGCACCCGGGGATCGATTAATGCACATGGGGAGGCAAGGATAGCACCTCTGGACTGGGCTCTTCATAGACAGAAGAGCTTCTGTAGCACAGATTGCTGAAAGATCTAACACTAACGGTGTCAGGACACACAGTGCATCACAGCTTACTGTGTGCATTAAAATCACGTGCATTGGCTTTAATGGATTATTGGTGTATATGTTGTTTTTTTTTTTGCATAGAGTTGAATTAGAGTTTAAGCCATAAGACCATTTGCATTAGTTTTTCATAAAGACTGGAAGCACCTCTAAAGCCCCCTAAATAACACATTATATGCCATAAAACTCTCCATAAAAACCTGCAAATTTCCACTTCTTTAGAAAAGTCTCTTTATATGTATCTTTAAATGTGCTTGTTGGAGAATTTATTTATTAACTTTGGACAGAGCCAGGCTTGTTCTGAGA
>JAUBNQ010000004.1:14833500-14854718 GCA_032353495.1 Ctenopoma kingsleyae | reverse complement strand
TGGCATAAACATAGCCTGCTTGTGCATATCATTTTAGTGACGTGTCATTTTAGGTTAGTTATCATGTTATGTTACTGCCACATAAACTTCTCATATGTGAATATAATTCCACTGTTCATGCCACTGTTATATCAGCAAATGAGTCAAAGCAGCAGAGAAGTTGGGATTATGTTTAATATTTCAAGAGAAAAGAAAAGAGAAAGGATGAATTGAATGTGTTAGGCTATTTTATGACTGCAGCAATCAGTGACAAGTGATAAAAACTTGAAACAAATTGACGCTTTGTTTTTGTTTGCTGTTTTTTTTTTATGAAGAATAGTGCATTACATTTTGTAAAGGATGTGAACCAAATAAGACTGTATGTGGAAGAAAATAATGGCTTCCTTCCAAGGAGCTGGGTGGGAAATAATTGGAGTCATGTAAATGAATTCAAAGCTTCACATTTGCAGGGTTGTAGGAAGAGGAGAGAGGATTTATAGTAGAGATTATTATACACCATAACCACAAAAAATGACCAGCAGCACAGAATTTACTGTAGTTTTACAAAAAATGTTTAGAAGTGTAACAAAGTGATGATAAAATGGGACTTCAAAGCATTTTCCATATTTTTACACACTTGGTGCTGCTGTTCTAAATACATTAAGCCTATAATTTCAACATAAAGGCATAATTCTTCATGTATACCAGTTACTTTCCATTTCTGCTTATTTTCATTTCAAATATACAGAGTAAAATAAATCGTTAATTAATCAACAGTTGTATTGTTGAATGAACTGATTTCTAAAACTAGAAATAACTAGTAGGTGTGAAAAACATGGAAAAGATAATAAACACTAACTTCATTTTTAACTGATTGCTAACTTAAAACAAAACTTCTGAAGTTTCCTCTAAATACTGGAAAAACAACTGTAAAAGTTATTACTTATTTATTCAACCTTAAAAACTTGTTTGTTCTACCAATACTAAGTTAGTGGTAAATTTAAAAAAATCTTTTAATTATAGCAGAAAAGCTAATTCCCCTAACGTAGCATGTTGGTCCAACTTAATTTCACCAGATTTAATAATATAGAAAGATTGGCGTGAACTGTTGCTGTAATTTTCTATGATGAGCCAAAACATTTGTTTTTTGAGTGTAGAGTCCAATTAAACCCTCCTGAGTTTGAAATGTATTAGCTACTGTCAAAGGCCATTGATTTGGAACGAGGTGTGATAATGAACAGAGATGCTAGGGCGCTCATCTTGACAAATTGGCCCACCGATTAAAATCAACATGTGTGTGAAGAATTGCTTGAGTATTACAGGGATCTCCTGGAAGAGTCATAATCACTTTCTCCAGCCTTACTTGGTTAAAATCACATAAGAAATCACAGTCAACGAAAGCAAACAAGGGTTTTATCTGATCTCATAGGCGTGGCTTTCCACATTTCTTCATGTATTTCTGCTTTATCTTATACTCTCTTATTTCTCCTTCTTCTCACTCTCACAGTGACTCATGCATCACCCTACAGCTCCTTTTCGGTTGTCAGATTTTCTACCGTTTCACTGTGACTCTAATCCAATTCAGAACCAAATCCCAAAATGCTCAACCCTGTAGGCTGCCCTTCTCAGTGACCCCCCTCACCATTAACATTTACCCAGAATTCAGTGGGATCTTGTATGTTTTCCATCTTGCCCATGACAAGGTTGGCTCCAAGTCTTTCTAAAAATAGCCAAGCTCAAAGAGAGTGAAGAGATGGTCATTATGGTACTGTATGTGTGACACGTGCAAGTTAGACTGGGTCAGGCTGTCAGAAATAGCTGTATACAAATAGGCCATTCACGTGTAGAGTGCCAGTCATCCCTAACCTCAAGTCTGCAAATTCTCCATTTCAACATACATTAATTATGTATACTCACAATATTTTATAAAGTTGATATTGTTGTAATTATTGTAGTAAAGTTTCAGGACAGAAAAGCAAAACAATGGGCTGAAAGATGCTACTAAGGGTAACTACAGAGACGGGTGATAATTATCTGCAAACACAACCTGCAGTACACATTTGGTATCCGCGATTGTTATCTTAGTGTTTCTGTAATGTTACAATGTGCAACTTAAGCTTGTACTAGCATGAGAGTCAAAATCAGCTGTCCCTCACCTTGCACTGTTACGCTCTGTTATGCTAAGTTACAGAGTGCTCAAAAATGTTCCAACAAAGCAGGAATAATTGAAACTGAACCTAGCTCAAAACCTTTCAGAAATGAATATCTCTACACTGCTACCATGGCCTTTCAATGAGTCTGGGTCACAGGCAGCTTCTTTTTTTTTCATATTTCTAATTTGAAAAATGCAATATTACATGTTGTGTATTTAATTGAAATCACTCTTCCCATGCACTAGAAGATTCTTGGAATTACTCCTTTTTCCTTGACGTGTCGGAATTGATTTGTTTCTGGCCGCACCACCTGTCGTTGCCAGAAAGTATGAGAAGCCTTAGTTGTATTTTGCCAGAAAAACAGAGCTCTCATTGAAATAAGCTAGTTAATCTGTGATCTGCTACACGACACAATAAAATAGAAGCCATTGGTTTTCAGCAGAAATCTCAAATTATTTATTTTAATCCTGCTAGTGTTTGAAGAGATGATTTAGTGGTGCTGAAATTATAGCTACAGTTCAGGGATTTGTCATCTGTGGCTCGCATTGTCAGATTGTTTTTTCTTGGCTTTATTGACTCTCCATAAGTTTGTTTTCTTTGAAACCACATTCTGCCATATAAATAGATTTTTAAAGGATCACAAACCATCATATTACATATTGTCAGCCCTCATCAGCTACGCATTCAGTCATTCTGTCGAGGTACAAACATGTCATAAAGGCGAATAACTGAACACGAAAAGAAAGAAAGCAGTTAGAGGACAGCAGGCTCTATAAAAGGATTGGGACATCAAACAGAATGCTGGTCTTTGGTAGAATCAAAGCTACATCATTTTTCAAGGTTATGCACTTGTACAAGTGCTGAAATAGTATTTTAATCCAAGGACATGGTTTGCAGTCTTTGGGGAATCATCCTTATTTTAACAGCGTCTGCGTTGTGAAAGCTGCATCTGAACAGATTTTGATTTTAAATGTGGCTTCGCTGCTCTAAAATGCAGAAATTCTGATGTGTTAACAGTTTAGAAATTAGATCTTTACAACTGCCAGCCAGAGAAGCTGGGTCTCCCTTTAAGGTTTAAGTCTGGAGAAAACAAAAAAAAAGTGCACCAGCACAGTGATGGTGTGCTTTTTTTCTGATGTGAGCTTAAATAACTTACGAGGCTGTAGTGTTTTCATGTCCAACTCTGAACAGAGCCGTGTAAAGACTGCATGCTGCCTGACACACAACTCTCCATCAGATCACCAGACCAGTTCCCCACTGCAGCAACAGACAACTGGACTGTAATTATTAAACAGAGAAGCAGAGATGAACACAGGCTGACGGGCAAAGGCAGACTGATAAATACACAAAGACAGAAGCAGGCTTGTGGATGGATAATAAGGTAGACAGACAGATAGTTACCAGAGCACCAGATGGATGGGCAACAAGACAGGTAGACAAATAGCAGGGCGATCAGACTGACAGCTTGGAAACACCTTAAACTAGGCTCCGCTATACCAGTGAAACTGAATTGCAGGAATGTATTCAATTTACGTGATCTCTGAATGTGAGAACTAAAGGAATATGAAAAAATGTCACCTTCCTTACTCTATTTCTTCCTTTTTTCATTAATGTGATTGGCAGACTACATAGAGCGGATGGGAGTAAGGGTTTGTAGTTGCTGTGGCAACGGCCTGCTCTTTGTTAAAGGCTACATTCCTGGCATCTGATGTGCCTGCGCTGTGATCGATAAAAACCCAGCCTGCAGGGACTGATGAACGGACTGGGGCTTTTGGCCAGGCCAGGCAGGACCAGAGAGAGAAAAGGAGTTAGGAGGAAGATGTGTGAACAGGAGGATGGAGAGATGAAACAGCGATAGAACGGAGGGGGAAAGAGGAGGGAGATGGAGATGTGAGTAGTGGCGCTGCTGATGCTATGGAGCCGGGTGGAGGGGTGAGTGCTGTGGGAAAGAGAAAGAGTAAGTGTGCTCTGCGGCTCCTGCTGCCTTATCTCGGCTATTTTCTGAACGTCACTCACTTCACTATCAAAGTAAGGTATGTGTCTGTCTGTGTGCTCATCATTTGCTTACCTTGGCAGGATATTGCTTTGCAGTGAATGACAAAGCGCTGCAAGCAGTCAAAGGGCTTTGTTAAGGTGCTTTTAATATTTCTGACATTACTCTTTGCCTTTATGATAGCGCATTTAAATTTCCATTGCTCACAGATGTGTCTTACATTCTGCACACCTAATTGGCAACGATAGCCATGAGCAGAATGCAGGCACTACTAGTAATGAGGCAATTATGGCCAGTCCCTCTTTCTACATAGCCATCTGTCAATTCAACAACCTGTGGCTGCTGGAAAAGATTTTTCTGTCAAGGTCTGTGTCTTTCCGAGCTGTGGAGAGGCATGACTCTGAGAGAACATAATGTTTTACAGTTGCACTCTGCATCCATTCCCTCATTAACTCGCCGTTATCTCTTCTTGCTGTAAACCCGTGTGGTGGTTTTGAATTGGAGCCACATTTCACTGAGTGACTGAACAAAATGTAAAAGAAATGACCAACAACGAGAGCAAAAGCTTCACTCGCAAATCAAGTTAAATTAAATGTGAAAGAAATGACCGAACCACAAAAACAATCGCAGAAATATTTAAAGGAACACAGCTAATTTCACAGCTAATGTGCCTCAAAGTCATTTTCATTTTCGTTATGAGTTTTCATGTGTAAATGGAAATAATGCTGCCATAAGAATACACTTTTTATGAGACGTGATCACTGTGACTGCACTGTGCAGACCGGGATTTAGCCTGTAATTGATGTGCCCACATTGCACAGCAAATGGCTTTAACACAGAATAAAACTTACTGCTGTGTAAAAGCCATGTCATTTCAGGAAAATATACACAGAATATAAAGAACCAGAAATTTACAATAGCGAGCAATAAATAGAAACCAGAAGAGCAATAAAGCAATAAGGCAAACAGGAACAGTTGTAAGGATTATGTAAATGTATTCAGCTGTTATTTTTCACAGTTCCTATGTCCATTGCTTGCTTTCTCCTTATTAATCATTAAATATTAAAAACTATGCATTCTCTATGTAAAAAGCCATATGTTTAAACACATCATCTAAGGGATAAATATAGAAAGTTAGCGTGTTCACTGTAAAATAGAACAGACAGTGAGATGAGTCAGTACTGTACTGTATGTTGATTACTCACTAAGGAGTCTTATTTATTTGTTTCCATTAACCCAGCTGAGGTGTGTGCACTGACTTAAAAATAAAATCTGCCAGTACATTTCCTACTGAGTTTCCGTTTTAGTTTGAACATTTCATCACTTTATTCTATTTATTCAATATTCTGTTCGCTACAGCACCATCCTACATCCAAGCACTGTTATGTGTGATCAAAATCAGCACACACATGCAGGATCAACAAATCCACGGAGGCATTTAGCCTCGGCGCACTAACTCTAACGAGGGTCATTCCTCGCCGTCGGGCGCAAACATCTTCCATCCTCATAAAGCATCTCCAGTTAGCCTGCAACCTTTTGTGCTAACACAGTGATGAGCGTTCACAATTTTGCTGCAGCTGATATTTCTCTTGCCGTGTCTTGCCCTGCTGTGAGTTTAATTCCATTTTATCCACCTTGCCAGGAGAAGGGACAGTCCATTAATGCAGAAAAAACCTGGCAGTTTAAGCAGGCATAAAGTGTAAAAGGTTGAAACTGTAAAAAAAAAAAAAAAGGTGGTAGCAGATTGGGTGGAACAGATGAATTCTAACACATTTCTTGTTCATGTATTGTGTCTTACAGGGCTTGTCCGTGATGGTGCTCTGTATAGACAAGAAGCTGTGCCATGACAGAGGGCAACGTGGGTAAAAGAGACATGCAACACCCAGCCCTGCACAACTGCCACCTCTTCCTGGGCGGGGCCTTGCTGCTTCTCCTGGCCAGCTCGGCTCTGAGCTGCCCCGCCCGCTGTGAGTGCTCTGCCCAAAGCAAATCAGTCAGCTGCCATCGCAAGCGCCTGACCACGATCCCCGAAGGGATCCCTATTGAGACGCGTGTCCTGGACCTCAGTAAGAACAAGCTACGCATCATCACACCAGACAACTTCTCTTCATTCCAGCAGCTGGAGGACCTGGACCTCAGTGACAACCTCATTAGTGTGGTTGAGCCTGGCTCATTTCGTTCACAGCTTGCTCTCCGATCACTCAACTTCTGCAATAACTTGCTTCAGCTGGTTCCTGCTGGTGTGCTGTCAGGCCTGACCAACCTCACCCGTCTTGACCTCAGCCACAACCGACTGGTGGTTCTTCTGGACCATGCTTTTCAGGATCTGCGCAGGTTGACATCCCTGGAGGTGGGTGCTAACGAGCTGGTTTTCATCTCTCAGCGGGCCTTTACAGGATTACTTGGACTCCAGAGTCTGACCCTGGAACGTTCTAATCTGACTGTGGTCCCTACTGATGCTCTGGCACATCTGCACAGTCTGATTGAACTGCACATGCGTTACTTGAGTATTAGTTTTCTAAAGCCTTTCTCCTTTAAGAGGTTATCTCGTCTCCGCCGACTAGAGATTGATTACTGGCCCTGGCTGGACACGCTGCCTCCCCTCTCACTGCACGGCCTCAACCTCACGACCTTGTTCATAACCAACACTAACCTATCTGCCTTCCCTGGTGTAGCACTGCGCAACCTTCCCTACCTCACACATCTCAACTTATCCTATTGCCGCATCCAGCATATTCATCAGGGAGAGCTGGGCCAACTCCCACACCTGCTGGAGCTCCGCCTCCAAGGGGCTCAGCTTTTTTCTATCGAGCCTTTTGCTTTTATGGGTCTAAAATCTTTGCAACTACTGGATGTGTCACAGAACCGCTTGGACTCGCTGGAAAGGGGAGTGTTTGCCTCACCAGGCAGCCTGCAGAGGCTTTGTCTAGGTGGAAATCCATTAGTGTGTGACTGCAGATTGCTTTGGCTGCTCAATAGCCACAAGCCCCCCTCTCTGCAGATTCTGGATGCCCAGCCTGAATGCAGTGCCCCTGAGCACCTCCTTGGGAAAACTCTTCGTGACCTCAAGGAGCCTTTGATCTCAAGGTACATGACTTGTACTAGGCCACGGATTGGACCCAACACGACACAGCTGCTGATGGCTGATGAGGGTCAACCTGTCCGTCTGAGCTGCATGGCAGAGGGAGCTCCGCGGCCCACTGTGGTCTGGATTACACCTCACAGACGTTACATCACAGCCAAGAGCAGTGGTCGAGTGGAAGTCCAACCAGATGGTACCCTGGAGATCAAAACAGCAGAGCTGCATGACAGTGGGGTGTACTTATGTATTGCTAGTAACCCTGCTGGCAACGCTAGCCTGTCAGCCTCTTTAGCTGTGAAGAGCCTGGGCGTTGGGGACAGATTTCATAATAGCAGCAGGAGCTCAAACTATCTGACAGACTCTAACAGCACATCAGGGAATGGGACAGTACTGTACAACATGACAGTCCCTATAGATATTAAGACTATCATTATATCTACAGCCATGGGCTGCCTGTCCTTCCTGGGTGTGGTCGTCTTCTGCTTCCTGCTTCTGTTTGCCTGGAGCCGGGGTAAAGGACGGCATAAGAGCAACTTTGATATTGAGTATGTCCCACGCAAATCCAATGGGGCATCGTCTGACGTGACAGAAACAAGCGGCCCACGACGGGTCAACATGAAAATGATATGAAAAAGACGCAGACTGACGATAGTGACGTCAACACAGTGCACACATATCAGCTGAAAAAAGTGTTTTTCTATGACACAGTCGATTTGTGACTAACGGAAGTGATGTACTACTATAGTGGGTGTCGATATGACGGTGATCTAGTGATAAAGTGGACATGTGAATATAAAAGTGATATATGAAACCGTGGACGTGTTTATATGACATAATGTTCTCATACAGTACGTTGAATATAATACTATAACCAACATATCAATATGGGAGTGATATAGTGCTGCACTAGGCATGTGTTTCAGTGGTGATGTGATGAGTAACGATGTTGTCGACTCACCGTGACATCAAGGTGAAGGAGGGAGTCACTGGGAAAGACAGGGGACATCTTCGTGTGGCAGTAGTGCCATCATCGCTGCAACATGTCAGGACTAAATTGTCTAATATTCATTTTAGCTGCAGTATAAAAGATGTGTGTTGTGTTCATGTGTGTATGTGTGCGTGTGTGTGTGTGTGTGCGCGCGCGAGCGAGCGTGCATCAGTGTACGCATGTTGCATTTGTGTGTTTCTTTGTGCATGTGCACGCATTGCCTTTCTCGTTGGACGGAGCAGTTAAAATGAATGATGGGGCCCAAAGCATTTTTCCAGGCCTTTGTTCTTGTTTAGTCATTGTAACAACAGTATTGTCACTGTTGTGTAAAAAAGAGAGACTATCTGTGTTTGTATGCAAATTCACAAATATTATATTCAAGAGAAATGCTGCATATGTTTTGAAATAGGTCATTGTCCCTCGTGGAATGACTCCAACATTACACAGGGATTTCATAAACTGAAGGAGATGTTAAACACACACAGCAGTTTACAGTGTGAAGACAGAGCTTTGTCTTTACCATAGAGCACTGCACACCTATCTTGAGAAATAGCAGTGGTCAGTGGTGTTATTACTCTGGCTTCCACATATCGAAATGGCATGTTAAAACCATTTTATAACATAATAAATCATGGGCAGATTTTCCTGCCAGACAAATCCCTTGATATGATATAAAAGAGTCGGTTACCAGACACAATGGTCAAGATTTACTGGTCGGTGCCCTCTTTGGGACAAGACAAAGTTAAGCTTTGCAGATTTATAGGTTGAATTTCCCCGCTCTCTCATATTTCTTTGATCGCACCGCTTCAAGCTAGCATGTCTGGATTCTTCCCCGGGGCACCAAGGGGTTCTGGGTATTTAATAGATGGCAGTTTGAAAGTTGTAGTGGAATCTTGTAATGTTCATTTTATTTTGTTGAAAATGTTTTCAATGTTTAGAGTAAAAACAGTAAAACAATTAAGGGCAATTCTTTGTAATGCAGGGACGTGGGTGTTAACTTGTGTGATCCTATTGTGATAAAATGTTCAAGGTTGTATAAATGTTTTCATATGACAAATTTATGGGTATATTTTCCAGTTGAAATAAATCTTAATCATACCCCGAAGACTGGAGTCACAGTTGTTTAAATTGTGTTTTTTGCTGCATGCTGAACATGTTCTACTATAAATCATATACATATGTTATACATTATAGTATTATTATATTATCCATTATTTATAATGTCTATATATCTGTTAACGTGACATTTTACCACATTCCCATTTACCACATTAAAATATAACAATACATTATCAATACAGTCCTGACTTTAGATGCCAAAATCTGAAATATTATGCTGCACTGTTTTTTAACAGTAAAAACATATGTAACTTGAACATTATTGCACCAGTTTACACTTTCAAATTAGCCACTGGTGTTCACACCACAATGCCAAATAGAATCATGACACCTTTTCCCTGTGTAGCGTGTGATCTCTGAATCTAAAACTACAGCCACTACAAGAAAAAGACAAGCCAACCTTCCATCAAAATATATAAGACTATTTATATTACAGTGTTTCATGCAGACATAAGTTCTAGGATGTATCCATATTTAAGATACTCCTTTATGTAGTTTCTTACAGCACCATTATTAAATAATTTTCACATTATGTGTGGGTTCAATATTCGTTCCAATGATAGATGTAGAAAATATTACATATGGTGGCAAAGAGGTTTTGGCAGTGTTTCGTGTAGTTGGGGTTTTGCACTTACATCAGTGCATTTTTACAGAAATGAAACCCAAAGGTTTTTCATATACAACACAGATATACAATAGAAAATAGACAATAACTAAAAATAAAGGCAACCGCCCTGGTCTGTTCAAAATGTATGTCTGGAGAGATGCATAATAATGGTCTTGCCTAGGTACAATACAGCTTCATATAGATGCTAATGTGGCTGTAGATTCAGTTCCTGGTTTATGTATTCATAAAGCAATGTGCTACCATGAAACCCATGTGACTCACATAGGAATGGGAAAACCTGTGACTACGTGCAACTTTTTTGCTGTTCACACTGATCAGAAAACATCAAAACTGGGGCACAAGAAGGACTCAGAATTGGGACACACATTTGGAGCCACAACACGCATGTGGCCTAAATAAGCTGTAAGCAAGCAAAACATGCCACGCTACACTTCATGACCTGACACTTAGTACGTAGTATAGGTGAAATCCAACACGTCCTACCTAAGCTCCTATCAATACATTTTCATCCAGGCCTGTTTCAGTGAAAACACATCTCAACAGCTGTCTTCCCCTCTGCCTCACCTGTAACAGAAAACGTCTTTTTCAGACAGCATATGGCGTTATCATCATAATGGTAAAAAGAATTTCAGTTACAGTTTGTGTGTGAAGGCTCACAGGGAATATTCAGGCTGCTTCTGTGGCTTTATGAAGACAAGATCAGAGTGCCTGCTATAGG
Organism: Ctenopoma kingsleyae; assembly: GCA_032353495.1. Classification (NCBI taxonomy): domain Eukaryota; kingdom Metazoa; phylum Chordata; class Actinopteri; order Anabantiformes; family Anabantidae; genus Ctenopoma; species Ctenopoma kingsleyae. The sequence goes on along the minus strand of JAUBNQ010000004.1, from coordinate 14,844,058 downwards.
CTTTTATTATTTTTTGTTGCAGGTTCCCTTTCTAACGAGATAGTGCTGTAAACAGTGGCGAGGAAACATAATTATTCTATTACTGTCTAGTTTCCTCACATTATATTTGTCGTAGATGGAAGATTTCTGACACAGTTCTTTAATGGTACGAGCTCATACAAGCGGTTAACAACGTGTAATTTAAATTAGAATGTAAAAGATTTCCCCGCTTAGTGCACTGACAAAGAAACACTACATTATTAGTTTTCCACCTGTAATTAAAACCATCACTTATCGCTGTAAATATACGATGCCAGCACTTTAAGTGAATTAAAACACTTAAGGAGTGTTTGCTAGCACTCTGGCTGAGGTGTTCACACTTGAGGCCATTGATGCTTAAATTAATAATTTCACACATCATAAAAGGTCGTCATAAAGAATCTGCCGCAACCTCGCATCGAAGCTGCATCAAAGAGCGTGAATCAAAGCGAATCAGGGCCTATGAGGCTGGGTGCAGTGCGTCAGCACAGCCTGACTGTTGCAGAGAAGCTTCATTACACCAGCGATTGAGATTTCCAAGGGTGGACAAGCCATCTTAATGTGGGATCTTGGACCTGCCAGGACTGAAGTAAAAACTATGTGTGTTTTAGAGGGGGGTTTGAAAGTTCATCACACCTCATGAGATCATCTTTCTTCACAGCTAACTTTAATTCATTGCTTCTACCTCCCAAAAACGGAGCTGATAGCGACTGACAGATTGTGCAGTGCATTAAATTTGAGTCAACTTAAGAAATGAATGATGTGCTGCCTTTCTGTCCCTGATGTACAGTACCAGAAGTATGAGGAATAAAACGAGGGGATATCTGTATTCTGGAGATTTCTGAAAATAAATATTTTTTTAAAGGCAATGATAAACAACTTTTGTTGACTTTGAATGCATATACTAGAAACGATTTCCTTCCCACAGCTTCGCTTACTTCATGAAAGATCTCTTCAGAGTTTTTGAATGAAACACAGTTGTGTGGTTGTTTTCTTACTGCATGTTGCCAGATCAAACCCTGTCACAGCGATGAAGCACATTGGCGTTACGAGTGTTAAACCTGAAAAACTTTAAAGGTAAATTCTACCTTTTTTGTTTGTTTTTACATTCAATACCTTATAAAGTTAAATGAACAATAAAAGATTCAATAATAACCCCATGAAACTGGGGGTAGATGGCACAGGGGTACCCCAGCAAAGTCATTGTGACCTACGACAAATCCAATGCTTGCAACCAAACTTGATAAGATACTGACATTTTTCCAAAACGACCCTGCCTTATCTGTATTACCAATCATTATCACTGCTACATTTCACTGTCTGGTTCCTCCAGACGCCGGTGCTGTTTTGATGCAGGCTTCACGGTAAGCCGAATCAATAAAAAATATTGGAGTTTGGTGCAGTGGCTCTACCCAGTGCCCCGGGGCTCACTGATGATGTACAGACAGTAATGAAAGGTCAGTCACTAATCGAGCTGGCCTGAAGAGATGGCAGGTTCATGCCACACAGGACCCCAGGAGGCCCTCAGAGAGGAGCTGTAAAAGTGTAATGTTATAGCCTGTTAGTGTTGATGCTGCTGGTGTGGTATTGTGGTAATAGAAGCTGGTGCTCTAATTCCCCTCAGACCATCCATCACCACAGGAGTTTGGCCCCCTTTGCATGTACAGTACATTATTACATTGGCTACATTAATTACTCTTCTTTCACATTTGATCAAATCTGCAACAAATTAAACACCACAGTTATCGACTTCACGTACGTACAACTAAGAGCAATCTGAAATTTCACTGATAGTTTTCTGTGGCATTTTGAAAAACCTTGGCACACGCACACCAGAAGTAAACATATCCTTAATGCTGTAAAAAGTTAGAGAAGAAAACAGATGGAGCCCCAAGATTTATAATTGTGTTTACAGCTTCTAAAGCTGCAGCTTGGCATCTCTCACAGTGTTGGAAGTTTCCTCATCTGTGGAATCCACATACAGTCTATATCTCTGCAGCAAAGGATAACAGAAGGAAGCAAGTGTCTTGTAATTTCACGAAGAAGATGAAGCCATGCTCGTGGCTTTTATGTGACTCTTAAAAGAAGATTTGACACAATTGTTCATAAATGAAATGTTACGTTTTTATGCAATATAACACACTGGCTCAGTTTAATCCACCCAAATATTTTACTACTACAGCTTCTTGGTTTGGTACCACTATCTTGGTGGCTAATCGTATCCACTTTTACCTAACTTTGGATAGAATATTGCTGTGTAATTGTACAGTCAATGCCAGTGAATGTCAGGTGATTGCTGAGTCTCTGTCACCAGTTTTTGCAGTTTGTTCCAGACTGCCAGAAGTTTGTGTCCAAACTCACTAGTGCTTTCTTTCTTCTTATGAATGTACCAAACAGTTGATTTGGCCTAACACCTTTTTTAAGCCCCTAAAACTGAGAGTCTGTTAATAAAAATGACTGGAAGCATATCATGATTGTTTTATTTTACATCCACTGTGATGTCCAAAATAATAAAAAATTGTATCACTATCCACATATAAATGAATGTTTTCCATAGTTTCTAAGCTTCTAATGCATTTTAACACATTTGTGTTTACTGAGTTGGTCAAGTATAAAAAGAACATTTTCAAAAATGCAACTAAAGCACAATCAAATGGTCATAAAAACAGGTGAATGGAAACATGCTTTATCACATTAGTGCAGCTATTTATATTTTCCATGGCAATTAAATCGTGCTTCATGCTGAAGACCAGTGCACTTCATTCTGATCGTCAGTGATGGTGAAACCACACTCACTATTAGTTCCCCCCATTTAACCCTGCACTGGTTAAAGTCGAGCACCACTCATCTCATCTCTGTGGAACTGCCCCATTAAAACACAGCTTGTGGCAAGTGTCAGCGAGAGGTGCAGTGTGAAAGATGAGAGCAATAACAGAAAAGAAGCCCATCACATTGCATCAGTAGTTGACCCCCGGGGTGTTGGTTGAATTGATACGTCGTCCAAAGCTCTGGGGGTAGAAAAGGTTCAATGTGATGTCACTTTACAGACATCTCCCCAGAGTTGTATTAGCTTGGGCTGCGAGCTTATGAAGCCCCCTCCCTGTAGAACACTACATGTGTATAAGAAAATTACAGCTGGATACCTGCAGGCATGCAGTGAGATTTGTGCTGAGGCCATAGAGAATTACAGTCACATTAGAGATGTCCTCTGGGCTTCACTTGCAGCCTGTGTGAACACTGGTCCTGTAGGCAGCCAAGTGTTCAAACTAGTGTCTACTCAGCAGTACTGTGGTATTTCTCTTGAAAACCCCAGAGCTATAACTTTATTAACTTTATTTTAAAGGATAAGGAATAGAGAAAAACATGTCATTTACATATTGTTGCATGTTAATTACATTTTTACTGTCGCACTGCAGTTAGCCAGCTGTAGTTGTAGTTGTAGTATTTGGTTCTCCTTTTTATTTTCGTCATATTCATTATATATTACATGTTTCAATATGCATATTCATTACTCAGTACTGAGTGCAGTTGGTTCCCTGTGTCCCAATTGACCCTGACTGTTTCTGTTCTTTAGTTTTTGACTATGGTGAAATTGCGCAGCTGGATGGTACTGGATGTTCTCACAAACACAGAGGTCGCCATCCAGACCTGTGATTGTCATCAGTTATGACAGGTTGTTTTCCAGTTGTGCAATAATCATCGTGTGTGTGTGTGTGGATGAAGGAATGTGTGATGCTGAAGGAGGGGTTCTAAAACTGCTTCACTTTTGTTTCAGGGGTCCTCCCTCTTGGCCAGGCAGAGAAGGACACAAGCCACACTGCATCTGTTTGTACTCTTTTATATTTAGTAATAAAGTCTGGAATGAAGTTAAAGTCTAGTCTTCTAGTGGTCTTTGAAAAGTATAGATTTCTGCCACGACACAGCATCTGAGATGAATGATTATAAATGATTAACTTGTGAGTTATGACTCCCTGCCCCGTTTCCTAACACACATACTAAATCACAGAGGAAGAAAAACAAAGCTAGGTACTGATTAATTCAAACATTAATTCTCCGTACAACAAGCCTCCCAGTCAGCTTTAAATGGGCCCATTGTTCAACTGAAATTCACTCTCACAAGACACAGTCGTCTTTGCATGACAGTGTTCTTGTCAGTGAATCACCAATTAATTTGGTGCATTCTGGGGGGCTGGCCAATGGCAGTTACTTTTACACCAATCGCACAAGTCTGTTTAAACACGCAGATGTGACCTACATGCAGCCTGCTTGGCCTTTTACATGGAGAGCTAGCAGCAAATGGAACAACAGCTTAAAATGAATCAATCCAGCAATAATTAAAACTCCTTGGAAAGTTCAAGCAGTACCTTGTTCTAATTGCATGTACTCACCCAGGAAGCATCCTTTCTCCATTTAGCATTGGTTGCATGTCAGTCAGCAGTCAAAGTGATGAGGCAGAAGTCATCGCCTTTTACTGGATGAAGAGGTCACAACCATGCTTAGAGGGTCAGGAGAGCTAATTAGACAGAATGAATGACGGGGACCTGAGGGGCTAATGCAATTACCAACAGAATGAAAGGCATAAGCTCAGGAGGTAAACCCATGAGATTGCTGCTGATGAAAGTTTAATGTTTCCTAACTTTAAGCCCAGAAATACCTCAAGTTAAAATCAAATCTATGCAGCGCTGCTGGTGGGTAGAGCTTGGAGATAGCAGGAAGCTTGCCGAACAAACAGCTCTTGGCTCATTACCACACAGCACACAGACGCTGATAATCGCTGGTGCATCAGAGTTCGTTGCAGGGATGAATACGCCTTCCTTCCATCACAGAATCTACGGACAATGTGACATCAACGGTGACTATTTAAAAGATCGCCTGCCTGCCAAATTATATGAGCTAAAAAGCTGTGTTGAATTAGAATAACATGAATCTCTTGCTCCTAAATATATACGTTCTTGCCTCAGCAGGTGATACAAGATGAGTTAGACTGAGCCTGCAGATGGCAGAATGTCACTTCAAGCACGTCTGGAGCAAGAAGCTGCCTGAATAATCATTATAACCTGTTTAGCTTTTTCTCAAAAGGGGAGCAATAAGCAGAAGAAATGCCTATGCTGCATGTTTCATGTTGTCTGTTTGATTGTTTGATCTTGGATAAAAGACTCACAGGGAACCCAGACGGCTGCCTCTGCTTGGCTTGCTTCCAAAAACTGTCACCGTTTGGAAACGTCTGGGACTCCCTTAATGTCTTGGCAGTATATAGGAAGAATGTCTAGAGGAATTTGAATCTGCAGGAATAACACTCGGGTTGACACTTAACAGTGTCTGAAGGCGCAGTGGTAATAAGAGCAACAGGGCATAAATTAACCCCTAAAGAAAAAATTCTACACACAAATCAACTACATTTATTCATTCAAGTAAGTCAGCTTGTCACATTTGTAATGTACAGTAAATCATCCAAACAATAAAAACATCAAAATGAATACCGAACCAATCCCAAACACACACTGTATGTCAACACTGAACAAATCTGCTACAACCCCAGAGAACCTTAAATGACAAGGTTTCTTACATCCTGTTTGGCTCTTTGGACCCCGCAGCCTGCAGAAATATTGGAAGACTCATGGCCTCCGTGATTTCATGGCTGAATGCTCGTGGAAACACATTAATGGGAATTTAGTCAGTACATTTACTCTATTGTCCTTGTCAACAACTGCAATAATATTGGCCTACATATTGATCAAACCTGACATTAATAATAACCATGGGATATCTGTAAAGCACATTCATTTTTAACAGGATTGTCAGCTGAACTTACAAATAAATCACTAGGATTAATCTTATTCTGGTAGTTAACCTGCTCTGGTCCAAGCTAGTTTCAAAGAATAAATCTCCATAGTAACTTAATTCAACTTAATTTAAGCTGCTTTCATGCAACTGAGTCAGGGCTAAATTAAGCTGGGATAACTAGAAAATCCTGGCTTGGCTGTGCAGAATAACTCTCCATGGTAACTTGACTTAACTTTATCCCAAACCTCCTGGCTTTTTTGTACATTTGAGTTCACCATCTTGTGTCAACCTTACACATTCTTGCTTTCTACAATAAATGTGCATGGCAGTACAGAACCTGTAAAGCTGGGAAAAGATTGGGGTTAGGGAAATGTTAAGATTGAAAATGGAACTGTGGTTAGGGTAATTAAAAAAGAAATCATTAATTGCACATTTGTGGCTGGACGTGGATTCAGTCAGACATGCTACCATCCAAAAACCAAGAATCCACAATCTGCCTTGTTACCCTAAAAGGCTATTTCTTTTGTGCGTTTGCGATGAAGGGAACAGTAAACACGACTCAGTTTCATACAGCAATAGAAAGTGTATTACCAATATATAAAAACTGCAAAACAACAGCAATAGCATCTTGTCTAGAACTTTAGTGAACTGGATGCCTGACTGTTCAAGCCCGGGAAGTAAAGCAGCCCCATGAAGTGCCACTGACATGGGGTATTGGAAAAACAAGTTCAAACAAATTGGGGAAGCTTTGGTCTTGACCCAAGAAAACCCGCAAGAGACAAAGTAACGCTCACAGAAAACACCAGCTTGCTAGGAGAGGTGGAATATTTCAAGAAGGATGTGGCAAGTTGTTAAAACAGGTGCTCAAGCAGAAACAGGGAGCAGACTGGGAAAATGTAGAGTGAGGAACTTTGTTGTGGAGCTCTGTGTGCCATGGGAAGACGGATTAAGTGACACATTAAATGATGACGCTTAGATACAGTATGCTGAGCTACTGTAGCAGCAGTTGCTGAAGGGCTGTATGCACAGGGTACATCTCATGGAATGATTGTTGCATCTTCATTCATTTCCAGTGCTGAGTTTGGGATGCAGAGCCAGAAAAGGCAGCTTCAAACTTGGCTGGAAAGAGCATGTGCATAGCCTTTTCATTATGCATTATCACACCCAGACAGCATAACAAAATGTTTGCTGCACATAGCCAGCTTAGGATAAATGCATATATAATTTAAGTGACCAGTAAACATCAAGTCAACAAATGATTTAATCATGGTGATGATTAATCAGCTGATAGCATAGTGAATAAAGTATGATAAGCATGTCTGAGGCATGAAATCCCAACACAAACAGCTATAGGCCTGGACCAGACTATAACTGGCAGTTGATGACCACTACAATATATGTTCATATTAAAATATATAATAACAACCAGGAAATAAAGACAGGTTGGTGTGTGACATTACGGAATAAAGATCATTTTCAGATATATAAGTGAAATCTGAAATGTGTCACTAAGTTTGAACTTTTCACATTGTCAGTGCAGAATAAAGACTTTAAATGTTTCCTCTTAAAACCTTCCTGGGATGCTCTTTGGCTTTTGATACATCCTAGTATTCTCCATTTAGAAGAACAGCTATTGATTCACTTATGCTAAAGACATTCCTGGTGCTGGCGACCAGAAATCTTTACTAAAGCCTTGAGTAATTTGTATTGATGCAGTCTGAAGATTTCAGGAGTTATAACAGATTTTTGGAGAAATAAGGAATAATGTGTTCAGTGCTAACAGAACTTTAGAACTTTATAGGACTAAGAATGTTATTTAATAAGGAAGCATTTTCCTACGTAGGTCTTGGAGAAGGTTATAGGGAATCTTTATTCTGAGCATGGTGCCAGCAGGTCTCAGCAGGGACAAAGTCAAACCCAAGGGAGGTAGTTTTACAGGCTCAAGCAGCAGTTAGACACAGTGACATTATAGGGAACATACAGCATGGGCACGGTGGGTTCGGTTTGGGCATGTTATAGTTGGAGCAGTGCAACAGCAACTGACTTGCAGAAGATATGATTCAGAGGCAAAAAAGGTGCATCAAGATGTACAAGAGTGGTTTCTCAGACACAGCAGGGCCAGAGCATGAAGTGAGAAAGTGCAGAAAGGAACGTTGGTAAGAGAGAAGTGAGGGACATGGAAGCAGGTAGGATTATGCTTAGAGCGACGCATGATGTGCTTCCATCTTCCCAAGATAATCTAAACTCATACGCAGGTGTGAGAGCTCGCTCGCTGCTTGTGGCTGATCAAGTGTCTTACCCTGACCTCTTCATAACAATCTATAAAACCGCAGCAAAGTGCAGCCAGGGATATCATTTCGTCAGAGAAACAAAATGCAATCTCAAGGGATATCATCAGCAACAGGTATGGGTCGTCTACTACTGATTGTGTGAGTTTGTTCACATATCTCTGCCGGGTTTCACCACTCAAATGTGCAACATCAGTAGAGAGGGTGGGAGGCCACAGGAAATACAGTTGCAAACCTGAACCACGGTGCCGTGCTGTCCAATCAGCGGCAAGTCCAATATGGATAATAGTGTGTGTTATTTTTGTTTTGTGTTATAATCTATGAACCAGTATGCTCTCATTGAGGTCTACTAGTTTTTCTATTCTGACACGAATTACAGTACATGAATTCTTAAAAGCTTAATGATAACTTCCAATGAAAGCACCGACTGATGCACTTTTCGATGTGTTTTAGATATGAGTTCCTGGATGTCACAAAACCTTGTACAGCTCAACCAAGGATCTACGGCTCAGAGAGAAAAACTAGCCACAAAATTAAATTGTCTAGGACTTAACCCGAGCCAGCAGACAAGAAACCTTGGTGACATCCTTGACTTCTGAGGGTTCACATGGGGTTTTGCACCAAATCTGCTTTTTATCATCTCAAAAAATATAGCTAAAGTGGATCCATTTCTCTCTCTGAGTGACACAGAGAGACTAATGCCTGCTTTATATTCCAGCAGATGGGACCACTCTCATGCTCTCCTATCTGCTCTACCCAAAAAGTTATAAATCAGTCACGATTGATCCAGAACTCTGCTCAGCACATTAGTCTTAATGTGCTTACAGCATTTGCTTGTCAGTTATTTCAATCTTGCATATTAATTTTAAAATGATTTTACTTAACAATAAATCTGTAATTTGTGCTTATCAGTTTTTTGTAAAGCACTTTTAATGGCATTAACACGTGCAAAAGGTGCTACACAGATTAATTTTAGTCCTCTCTCTCCACAGTGTTCCACCATACATCTCCCAGTGCTTCAGGTATTAGTCTTACAAAATTGTGATAAATAAGAAGCTACACCACCAGTCAAAGATTGGAGCCACAAAAAGGTTTTCTAATGATCACTTCGATCAATTTTATTTATTATAAAATCTGTTTTTCTTTCAAAACCGTGGTCATTTTTATGTGTTTCCAGACATTTCAGGAGACATTCTGATTGGTTAAAGAAGCGAGCCTTGCTCAAAAACATTTAGAAGACAATATCTCTGCTCTGCCGCCAGACTGTTTAATGAGTCGGGTCATAGAAGGCTTTGACAGCATCTCTGGTTATTAAGATTATTTTTCGAGAATAAGTTACATAGCCCAGCTTTAAATTTGATTTATTGATCAATAATGTGTCACGCTCAGTCTCTGAGACAGTATTTGATACTCTGTGTAGCTGTCTTTTCCAAAGTACTTTTTTACACTCATTATAACGATTGGCCTGTGGCAGCGAGCCACAGTGCAGCTGGGCGAGAGAAAATGAGGTTCTTTGAAGTTCCCTCTTTTGAATGTGAACACAGATCGTTGTTGGTGTGTCTTGTTTCAAACCTGGGGCCTGCTTTGAAATCATACAAAGGGATCAGGCTTATTAAGGCCCAGTAGTCTGTCCATGCTTTGCCCCTTTTAAAAATTAAAGAGTAATTGCAATTGGCATGATCAGCCTTTACTGAGCGTGATCATGAGGGTGACAGACTTTGGATCTTCGTGATCATACATACATATTATTCATCTGGAGTCATTTTTGTTCTTCATCCCACTCTATTTGCAATGTGTATTCATGTCAGTGTTTTATGTTGTTTAATCTTATGTCACTGTACCCAGCGCAGCATGCACCCAGCATGTCTGGCTTCACCACCAATCTGTGTGATATTTTCAGATGTAACTCAGGGTATGTGAAGGAAAAATGAGAGATTATTTCAGAGAGAAATTCGAGTAGGGTGGCAGAACGAGGGAAGTTAGGATCCACGGAGGCCTCGGACGCTGCTCTGAGTGCAGTTTTGTCCCATTTCTCGTGGCCATGTAGATTAGTGGGGAAAGGCCTAATGTTAAACCAATCTTAATGGATGCTGGCGGTGGGCATCAGGCTGTCGGCCTGGGCGGAAACAGGAGCCCGTCTGTCTGTCTAATGCCAGTTGAAAGGAGATGCTGTGCTGTCGCTGCTCTCAATCACGTCTCCCTAAGCAAAAACATTGACACTAATGAAGTGAACCACAGAAACAGAGACGTAGCCAGACTCCATAACCTCACAGTTTTTAGCACAGATCACTGCTCACTCATCCTATTGAGCTCTTTGTGTTTAAAATCCCCAGTTATTCTATTAGCAATTCATGAGATACTTACTGAGCCAAACACATTGTAGATTCATTTGAAATGACTGACTGAGATGCCTAGTGACTAGACTGTCTTCATCAAGGGTAGAAAATTAACATTCTTACCTTAAAGCA
>JAUBNQ010000004.1:14811819-14824374 GCA_032353495.1 Ctenopoma kingsleyae | reverse complement strand
CACACACACACACACACACACACACACACACACACACACACACACACACACACACACACACACACACACACAGTACTCTATTCTGTTCTACATACTGTACATTACAGTATTACAGTGTACATGTACATTTACTACTGTTGGGTTTGGGGAGTACATGTATATGAACAGGAATAAACCTCTGTCTGCCTTCCATGTAATTCCCCTAAACATCTAGTGAGAACTCCTCTACGTGACGTCATCTGGACGAGTTTTTCAGTTCTGATGATGCCATCTGGTTGCTCAGGCTACAGAGGTTGTAGTTTCAGTTGACACACTCCTCCAAGTGACATCATTTGAACTGAAACCATCAGTTCTATAGTGAATGCAGACAGAGACACAATGAAACACATATAGTATAAATAATTTGAAAAAGTAATGGTGGTTTGGATTGTCAGCATTCCTTATTCAACGCAAAGGTTTTCAAGGTTCTGGTGAGCTAGAATTAGACATGGCAGCAGTGACTGAAAAGAACTCGGGAGTATTTAGATGTTAAATTGTGAATTAAAGCTTTCTCTACAATGTCAGTAAATGTGTTTCATAGTTTTACGTGCTCAAATAAATGTTTCTAACAGTCACAGTTTTAAATTATCCAGCTTCTGCGCCCAGATTACCACCCACTGTGATTCAACACATTTGTTCCATTTTAATATGCAAATGCAACAAAAAGGCATGCACTAAGAACCTCGCCGGAACCCTACTGTCTTACACCGTTTTTGCATCTTCTTTTCATGGTTGTGCCTACAAATGTGCCCGTCATCACTTCTTTTCTTTTTTTTCCTTTGTTGAGACCAATTTTAAAAATGACTCATTTGTTTCGCTCCTGCTGAGTAGATAAAAGACACGGTGCTAAATGATGATGACATCGGGGACAGCTGCCACGAGGATTTCCTCCACAAGTAAGCACTCCAGCGCAGGCAGATGAAGACAGATGATGAACAATACCCATTTAACACCCATCAACCTTCCAATGATGAGTAATAGCTCTCCACTTAGCTGAAGTTTCCTCCAGAGAAAGGACGAAAGCTAAATTGCTGTTAAGTGTTAAGGGCCCACAAAGTCCATTTTGGCAATGAAGGTCCCAGTTGATCAGAGTTGAATTAGTTCAGCATCCTTTGGACATGTCGGTGCATCTGTACACTAGAGTTTAAGAATATTAATGTGTGGTGAGAGTTTTTTAATTGGACAAACACTGCATGGTGATGCTTGAAAGTTTGCAAACTCTTTAGAGTCTCAGTAGCTGTTGTGACCTCCTTCTTGCAACAATAACCTCAACTAAACATTTCTGTTGCTGTTTTTCTGGCCTGCACATTGTCTTGGAGGGATTGCAGCTCATCTCCCCTTACAGAACTATTTCAGCTTAGGGCTGTTGGTTGGTTTCTTTGCATAAACGTCCTGCTTTGGGTCCTTCCACAGCATTTCTGTACTGAACAAAGCCTTATAAAGCGCCAAATCACAACAGCTTTCCAGCCTGGTGAGCATCAACAACTCTTCTTCTAAGGTCTTCTCCTTTGTACCAGTCATAACACAATTCTGCAAACCTGTGTTCTCAAGATCAGATTTTGGTAGTGAAGACCCAGATTTCTCTTCTTTAAAGAAGGCAGGGCCTCCCTTCCTCACATCCTAATTTCCCCTTTAAATGAACTCTACTTACTAAACACACTACTAACTATATGTTTGCTGTAGATAAAAACGTAGCATTTTATTCTTTTCTTTAGTAAATCAAAGGACAGCTGTATTTTTTAATGCTGTTTAATAGGGCTGCTTTACCTAGTTTTAGTACTTCTCATCATATTTATGCAGAAATGGAGGAAATTCTAAAGGGTTCACATACTTTCAAGTGGCACTGTATGTTATTTAAGATAATGAGACATAATCAGGAAAAACAATCAATAAAAAAGGAGGGGGGGGGCTTCTTATGGGAGCCCATAATTGTCTTTTTTGTGATTAACAAAATAAGCTCAGTATACGAGTCAAACCACATAAGTGGAAAGGTACATTTAAGGATTAGTAGACAGAACTCTCACTACACTTCTCCATTTACCATCTTAACCCCCCCACCCCCACCCCCCTACATAAAGCTTTAGAAATGACTTTGTCTGTGTCAATCATTAGTGTTAAAATCTGTCATTAATAATTAGAGCAATACTAATGACACTAATTGGCTTTAATTTGCATGTCTTTGTCTGTTTTGTTCAGGGCCATCAGCTCTCATCTGCAGACTTGTGGCTGTTCAATAGTGGTAGGAAGCAACCCGGAGAAAGTAAATAAGGTAAATTTACTGGATTAGTGTCTGTACACAGACATATACTGTAATGCATAATTTAAAATGGTTCGAAGTGTGCTGTTGTTGCGAGTTTAATGAGCCTCTTGTGCACTTTTTCTCTGCATATTTTGAAAGCTGTTGTGGTCTTGACAGTGCAGGAATATGAGAAAAGATATATATACGCTACTTAAAATGAGCTGTTATTGGAATTGAAAGGAGACAAGATGTCAATGATAACAGAATGATAACCTGACGTAGCACACCAGGTAGTGTATTAAAGCAGCTACAAACAGTTTTCTCAATACACTGTATAGCGACAGCATACATCAAATTAATTTGAAGTTTATCGGCTTGAGGCCTTATTTGAGCCCCAATTTAATCACGACTTTTATTTGTATCTAACAACTGGCCTCAAGCCTAATGTCAGATTATGGTCTGGTGAAAATGATTGACAGATCTCAATTCATTTCTTGCAGATTGTGCGTACACTCTGTCTCTTCCTCACCCTGGCGGAGAGGAAGTGCTCTCGCCTGTGCAAGGCTGACTCTTCCTTCAAATATGACACTGGCCTGTTTGTTCAGGGTCTGCTCAAGGTATCCACCAGCTTCCTTTCATGGTTTCTGGTTTCTGTACTGTTTTGACGGCTTGTTTGCTCTTGCCTGGTCTGTTGTTGTGACCCAATTTCTTTTTTTATCGTATTCTTGCAATAAGGTCTTTTTATTATCTGTCTCGGTTTAGATACGTGAAACGTTTTGCATCATGAGGGTTATTTCCAGTCATACTTCCATATGTAAAATAATTGTTTTCTACTCTTTCAACCTAAACAACACATTTTTCTAAAACTACTTGAAGTCAATGTTGTGAACATCAGCAAAGTTAAACGATTTAGACATGTTATAATGTTATTTACTGCTGCTACAGCGCGGCAGGAGGATTTAATGCTACATTAAGTCAACAAAACAGAATGAGAAAACTTGGCAGAGCTCATAAAGTCAGTTGTGTAGCTGTTGCCGTGTCTCCTTATAGATTTTCCCTTGAAATGCAGTGGGAAATCAAAGAATCTCGCCTAGGGAGAAACAACAAAAGGGATATTGGAAGCTCCCTGCTTTCAAAAAGTGAAATTATTTATTAAAGCTTCTTTGCATATACATGACATGGATATAGGATGTATTGGCAAGCTACACTGAGGTTCATCACTTTTTTATTGTATTTATATATGCAGGTCAGAAGCTCTACTAAATAATTTCGCTTTTTCAAGCATGCAGCTTCCTATTCTTTTATTCTTATAGGAACATAGTGTGCAGTGTGTTGTCGGCTCTTTAGATTGGGCGAGGACATGGTGCAGGGAACAGATTTCCTACACACTACACAGAGTAATGCTCACAGAAACATGCTCTCACATGTCACATAAAAAAAAAACATAGCCGATTGTAAGATTACCCAAGGGTTGGCAGATTGTCAAAATCCCCCTCCCCCCTCATGTCGTTTTCAGGACTCCACCGGCAGCTTCGTCCTGCCTTTCCGTCAGGTGCTCTATTCACCGTACCCGACCACTCACATCGACGTAGACATCAACACAGTGAAGCAGATGCCACCGTGCCATGAGCACACGTACAACCAGCGGCGCTACATGCGGTCTGAGCTAAGCATGCTCTGGAAGACGGATAGCGAGGAGGACATACCTCCAGATACAGTCATCCACACTGATGAAACGTTCACACCTGACCTGTAAGCCATGCACATATGTTATTATTGTTGTAGACAGAGCCACATGTATTTGAACAGTGACATGATTCTCATCAGTTTGGCTCTGTAAGTACTAGGTAACCAGTTCAGCTCTCACTCATGTGGTTTTTCTGGTTTTTCAGCCTATTGTTGATTCACTACACTGGCAGTGATTTCATATTGACTGTTTACAGCAGCAGATTCCAAATGCAAATACACAAATTGAAATCAGCTCTAGACATTTTATCTGCTTAGTTGTAAATGAATTAATAAGAGAATATCACACATTTGGCTATGCAAATTGTCCAAATACTTTTGAGCCATCACAATCAGAGGACTACATATGAAATTTGATGTAACTTCTACATAGTTTATACAATATTATTAACAAAACCTTTAAATTAAAGCTGCCAGACTATACAAGACATCACTTCAAATCCATTGTAGTGGTGTAAAGAGCCAAAATGATTAAAAACTGTGTGAGTGTCCAAATACTTACATATGTTTACATATGAATTAGATTTACATTGTGTTTCCTTTGAAAACATAAAAATGCTTGTATCATAGCCACTGTGTCTTTCTTCTTAGGAATATATTTCAAGATGTCATGCATAAAGATACTTTGGTCAAGTCATTTATAGATGAGGTAAGAATATAGTACATTTTTGCAATATTATTCTGTGTTGTTTTGATGGGGGAAAAACAATTAAACCAGTCAAAAGAAATACGACAAGACAACTTAAAGTGGAGGTTTCAACAAGGCAACATTTAAACACAACTAAGTGTGTACAGTCAACTCACTTATAATAAAACAATTTTTGTCATTCTCATTATTGCCATCTAGAAAAAGAATTGATTATACTGCACCGTAATTATACTATAACCTACATTAACAACCATCATTATCGTCCAAAACAAGCAAACAAAAATCCAGTATAGGAAGTCATTACTGCGTGTACTGTACCTTGAGCCATTTGGTACATGTGGATGGTCTGCGTCGTGTGTGACAGTGGTATATGAAGAAAATTGCTAGAATGCACTCACCAGCATCATCATACGATACCTGTTATAATGGTGAGAATAGCAGCATCAATACCAGAAAGAATAATCAAAAGACAAAAGATAGACTCACTAAATTCAAACACATCACACACCAGGTTGAAGCATATTAATGGTCCCACCATGGCAACCCCCTCACAATGCAAAGTTTTCATTTGTTTGTTCTTGCAGTCTAAGACAAATTTTTTTCCCTCTACTCTTGTCTAAAGTATTTTGAAGTTGAAAGTGTCAATTTCATAGTCATATTTTGTGTGAACTAACTTGCTGTAGAAAACAAAACTACTTGAAATAGGTTCTCCAATCTTATTTATGTCATCTCTAGAGCCTATAGATAGAAAACATTAGAGAGAGTTTATTCCCATGGGTCATAACCCGACACCCATTCCCATGAAAGTGCGGCAAAGTTGCTTTTTCTCATGACAACAGTTCTTCTCATGTTGCTTTCTCAAGGTTAGCACAAAGGAGAAAGGGTTGTGTTATATTCCAACCTTTTCCAGCAGAGCTGT
The DNA here is from genome assembly GCA_032353495.1 of Ctenopoma kingsleyae. Taxonomy (NCBI): domain Eukaryota; kingdom Metazoa; phylum Chordata; class Actinopteri; order Anabantiformes; family Anabantidae; genus Ctenopoma; species Ctenopoma kingsleyae. The sequence continues at coordinate 14,818,782 of JAUBNQ010000004.1, read as the reverse complement.
AGTCTGGACTACTAATTGACATCCTGTGTCGTACCCAGGTGTTCATGCTGAAGCCGGGACTGTCCCTGCGGAGCACCTATCTGGCCCAATTCCTGTTGCTGCTCCACAGGAAGGCCCTTGCACTGCTCAAGTACATTGAGGACGAAACGTAAGAGCTGTCACTAATACGACTTTAACACCAGAGCTAATCTAGATAACAAAAGGGATTCATGTGTGGCTGTAGTCCACTGTGCTCACACACACTGCACCATGGGAGAAATCAAATGATGTAAACACCAGAGCTCATTCAATAATTCTGTTTTGTTTTTTTGTTGTTTTTTTTCTTTAACCATTGCTTTTGCTTTGACTTTGCACTGCAGCTAGTCACCTTGCTTTGACAGCGACATCACCACTGATCACCACTGCCCCTCCCTGTAGGACACACTTCAGGAAATACCCTGAAGCCTTGTTGTCTGTGTCCTGGTGTAAAATCCCTTGCTAAGCTTTGAGTCAAAATGGACATTTCAGTGTTTATGTGCATCTGTTAATGCTGTATGACAACCCCAGGAAGACAAATTATTGAAATTATGGGGACTGGGAGGATGGACAGTGTGGTTGCAGGAGAGAAAACAGCCAGGTGCAGGGTGAGAGCAGCCAGTCGGCTGACTGGAGGTGTAAAGCAGACACTTGATGAGCAGGTGAAGATGAAGAGCAGAATGTCAAACACAGAGTGAAATATATGGTCAGGTCACCATGCAGAACCATCGTGCAGGTTACTTGTTTCAGAAGAATGCCTGCAGTGCTTTGCTTAGCAGTAAAAAACAATTCATATGACCAGAGGAGTCATCCCTCATCCTGCTCTGAATGAAATAGTTATGTGTTCTGAAAGAAATGCTCGAGAGAGAGAACATGTTTCAGAATTAGCTAATTGTTCCAAATATGAGCTGGATGAATCAGTGTTTCCACAAAATTTTGATTCAACAGAATATTGTCAATAACACAACAAATGAAAATGGTAGTTTGGACCATTCTTCTTGAGCAGACTGCCCCGGCTGTCTCATGTTTCAGTGGTGCCTTCTTGTATCTCTTTGGAACTAGTTCTTTGGCTCTTTGGCGCTATCGGTGTGTTCAATCTGAGGTTGAGTTTCCAATTAGAGCCACATCCAGGAAGGTTGGCTACAGTCTCGTGGACCTCAAATAGGTCATATTATGCTTTTTGTGTTCAACTTTTTCCCAAACACAAAACCATAGATCAACAATGATTCGGTTACATTCCAGCAGCAGACTTTGAGAAATGGTTTGTATCTGTTAACGCCACTTCATGGACGACTGTTTTCACAACCTGCCCCAGCTTACAGAGTGATTTTCAGCCAGGTTGTTGCTGTAGGATGTGGCTGTTCCAACTGTAACTGGACCAGTGCCTGAGATATTGTTTTGTATCGTTTGTATGTTATTTTAATTTAACAATGATACCAACAGCAGAGTGACGACTTTTCTCCATATAAACAGTCTTAATGACTGATTACAAGATAGAAGACATGTCTGGTGCTAATTACATAGAAGACTTAGTCTGAAATATCACTATAATCCATTTATTTATCATGAACTGATTTGTCTTGGCCATTTCTGTTTGTTGTGTTATTTAAAATTTGTTGAATCAAAACGTACAAACTAAGCTCTGATTATTATTATTATTATTTCCTTTTTATATTATTACTTTTGTCATAGGCACATTACATGTACATAGATAGTGTGACGTCACTCACACCAAAGATATCATTACTTCCAATGTTTGTTGCAAATAAACATTAGAAGTCATTAAACAAAAGACGTTCATTATAACTGCAGAACCTGCTTGAGAAATTCCCGTTTTCTTCAGTACTACAATAACAGTTACAGTTGTCTGTAAATCCATGGCTATGCTGCAAACAGCAACTGCTAATGTCTACCTTGGCATGATTATAAGTGTGGTTAAGTGCCCAGAAAGTGAACAAATTAAGGCTAATGACTAACGGGGCTCAAATTGTAGCCGACAGCAGTTTTTTGGATTTTGTCTGAGAGGGAGCTCACAGTGTCAGACTCTGAAAACCGCCGATGTAGACAAACATACCGAATAGCACCGGGCTGTTTCTGTTCTCCACCAGAATAGCAGACATGTTGTCACTTGCAAAAATTCAATTAAGCTCTGTTGTGGTTGTACAACACAATTTGAAGTGAAGTTAGCACTTTTGTATCTTTAGTGTATGATTAGACTAAAAATGAATAGTCTACCAGTTTCACATTCAAGGGTGAAGCACTAATGAAAATATGGGCAAACATCAGTCTGCAAATTTATCTCTTATTAGGTTTTTGTAGTGGCTATGTGATAATTTTAAATATTTTTTTTAACCACTGCAGAACAGAATTAGTATGATAGAGTGATCAAAAGAGAATTCATCAACAACCCTTTTGATAGTCATATATCAAACAAAAATGCTGAACACTTGTTAGTTCTGGCTTTTCATATTAAATTTTGCTGTTTTTCTGTCTCATCTTGATTATGATTATGTGGATAAGAAATGTATATGATTATAAATTGAAAACATCTGGATTCTGCCTTCACTCTGGGCTTTGGTCATTACTGATTAGCAATTTCTTTTTGGTATTTTATAGACAAAAGAATGATTTAAAAAATCTGATTGATAAATAATGAAAATTATTTCAACTGTAATTTATATTTAGCAAAAAGTCAGCGTGAAAGTTCAAGCTGGGCTCACAGGACTGGTTTAAAAGATGATCGGTGCTGGGAGGAAACCAGGAAGAAGGGGCCGGTTGTCTAGCTCCACAGGGTGATGAATCATGTGCCTCGTCCCAGAATGACAGCTTCCCCATCTACATAGCACAAGAATAATGTGTTGAGCAAGAAATTGCTGTAAGACACATGCCATGGCCCTCACAGCTAACACAGCTCAACTTCTGTGAGGCTCTGGAGCAGCACCAGAGATGACTGGAGTTTTCCATCATCTTCATCAAAACACTAGATGATGTTTTTATGATCGTCATTTGATCACTGACAAGAGAATCTCATTACTCTGCCCCCCTCAGGTACAGAAATGAGATTGTGTGCCAGGTTGCAAGGTGACCTAGTGGCTTTTGATGGCCTTACATCACACTTTGCATTAATGCGTCTTTTATTTTAGGCAGTTCTCAGACCCAAGTTAAAAACCGGTAGTGTACATTCTGCTAAACCACGCTCCTCTCTGGGGAGCTCCAGAAGCACCTTCGTAATTGCCAACAATAACACTGGAGACTCAGCAGTTCACCATGTCTTCAGCTTTCCCCGTGGTTTTTCATGCCACCCTCCCCGTGGCGGTCATCGCTCCATCTGCGCTTGACTCATTCCTCCCTTCTCCCTTCTGTGATTCTCAACAGCACAAAGACCTTCCCACTGCTTTTGGGACAGCACACTCTCCCCATTTGTTCTTCTAGTTCTACACTCTTGCTTTTCTCATGTTTATAAAAAAAAAAAAACGTGAAGACAACAAACTGCTTCTATATTGTTCAAATGTATTTATACAGCTAAAGATATCTGTATCTCCTTGCACAGGCTTCACTTATTTATGATGTGGTTATAATGTTGATGAATAGATGCATTAGTAAAGGTAAATACCATAAACCTGCGTTCACACAAACAGCCTGTACATCTAAAAGTATGCATAAAAGAAAGGTGGTTTGTTTTTATGTCGTTGTGTTATTGAACTTTGTGGCAGTTTTCAGTGGAAAATCTCCTAAATCCACTGTACTACCTGCCCAATAGTGAACGGCAAACAAAGATAAGTAGTTGGTGAACATAGTGTGTTTAGCAGCTAAAGAACAAGTTTGTTCTCTCAGAGGTCAGTTGAGACCAAAGAGCTTAAATATGGGTGAATAGCAGACTTAAATTAATCAGGTAGGCACAAGCATAACTGTAAATGAAAGCTAAAGTTGCACCATGTTTGCAGAATGTCAATGCTTGAATGTCTTGTTTGCCAATAGGCAGCTATTGGCACATTTCAGGGAATATCCAGTGTCCAAGTAACATTTGTTGAGCAGTGTCTAAATGGCCAAAACACAAAATTAATGCAAACCTAGGAAGTTATTTACTGAAACTATTTCATTTAAAAACTATATGAACAGTGATTGTCGAGCATTCTGTAAAGTTTTACTCTTAATCTACACTTTCTGATTAACAAAATGATGTGGGTAATTTAAAATTCTGAAAGTATTTTTTTTAAAGCATACTCTGGATATTGATCTATTAATAGAGGGAGGTAAGCAAACAAGCACTATAACATAGGTTTTTATATTTAATCCAACACGGCAGACAAAAGTATTTTTTCCTAAACATGGCAAAGTGCAGAAATACGTAATAAAAAAAACACAGCTATTAAATAAATGCATGAAATGTTACTTTCATCATATTTTAAATGTTTCCAAAATCGATTCCTTTTTTCCTCATACATGGTAAACGCCTGAACATATCTCATTCAAAAGGCAGCACTAAATACACAAGCAACCCTTACTGTGTGCTTGTGTGAGAGCATTAAAGCTGTCTTGCTTACGGTGTTGCTAACAGTCTGAGGTCTAAGGGCATACTATTTTACAGGTGCCTTGACAAGATTGTTTACGCTCAGTTGCCATCCTGAAGCAGCATACATAATTCATCGTGCCGTGGCATCTCTGTGCACAGCTGCAACCCAACTAGATGCTAATACAAACCCTGTGACCCTGAGTATTGTAGGTTGTTAACAGCTACACTACAATGTCTCTCCTCCTGACTCCGCAGGCAAAAAGGGAAGAAGCCGTTTCGATCTTTGCGCAGTTTGAAGACGGACCTGGATCTCACCGTGGAAGGAGATCTGAACATTGTAATGGCCTTCGCCGAGAAGCTGCGGGCAGGACTACACTCGTTCGTGTTTGGGAAGCCGTTCCTCACCAGCATGCAGGAGCGAGATGTGCTCATGAGCTTTTAAACTGTGTTCTTCTCGTGCACCTTATGTATTAGATGGCTAATGGAAACAGACGTTTAGTTGCATTGTTTTATTGTTACATGTGCATGTGTACTCGTGAGACAGGGATATTTGTTTCTGCTTTGATTTACATTTATGCCTTCTCTGTGTGTTTTATACAAGGCATGATTTTAAAGACTGATTGTTACTGCTGTCATGAGCCATAAAAATTTAAGGTTTGATATATTGCCTTGATCAGCTGTAAGCTTAGGAGTTAAATGTTTTTAGAAGACGTAAATTATTCTTAGTGGGATGAATTATTGATGTGTCCTATGTCTTCGGTTAGTAGAGGATGTGGATTAATTTATGGTGCTGGCTGAAGTGCCTAGCAGGACATTTACAATTTAATTTAAATGATATTTATTAAACCGCGTCTTATTAGCTTCTTTCTTTCTTGTGTTAAAAAACGTCTGTTGACAGTTGAACCTCATGAACCTTGAAGATTGTTGAAGTTTTAAATTTTCAGTTGATATGTGTTGAATGTGAATGGTGCAGAAAATGTTGTGAGTAATCACACAGCACAGAGATTTCATTAAGGAAGAAGAACAAAAGCACTGTTAAATGAAATCTTATCACAATCCGCCCTGACAAAGCTGATCTGTGTTTGTAGCCGGCAGTGTCATCATTAAATGCCTTCACGCAGATTTTCTTTACCTCCCACAGCAGTAACCGAGCTGTTTGCTGCTTGGATTATGCAGCTTGACTGCAAACCATACATTTATTGTGCCATTAGTCAAGCAATTATGAGTTTAAATCAACATGTTTTTTTCTGCTTTTTTTAATCTACATCTAATCACTTTGTTCTGTCTTTTCCATTTATCGAGTACTTTCGTGAAATTCTAATAGTTCTCATTGTCAGTCTGTGCGCACAGGGCAATCAGTAATAAACACTGTATTAACAAAGGTAACTTTTTTACACTGTTTGAGTCCATTTTTCAATTGATCTAAATGACAGAATGAATGAAGTAGTTGTGGTGGCTTTGGTCAGGAGATAAGAGTATGTCATCTAGTCATCTGTCATCATCTCCTGTTCATGGTGAAGTGCTCTTGAGCAACACATAGGACAAGCAAGTTGCCTCAGTGCCTAAAATGCCAGCTGCATATAAATACATTGCACAGAGTTGTGGATATTGCAGAGGAAATGTAAATATAAACATACACATATCCCCATGGGGCAAATCAAATGTATGTATATGTTTGTGTGTACTGTATATACACGTACATACATTTGATAAGCCCCTGACTTTTTTTTATTGGTGAACACGCCCTTTAAATTACATTACAGCAATATAACATTAATTTGTAGAGTCAAACAATACGAAGATTTAAAAGTAAATGGTGGATCTATCTGTGATGTAGAGGGAAATCATTAATCTTAAGCCATTCAAAAACTGACCAGTTCACTGTGATGTGGCTATCCCTAAATTATACCATCTATGATGAAACTGATTTCTCCAAACCACTGGATGAATAAAGGCAACTTGATTGTAGTTTTTTATAATTGCTTTGAGCAAGAAAATAATAATTACATGTCCTCTAGAGGGCTTTGAACTATTGCATATTTAAAACAAAAAGGGAAATGAACTGAAAGTGAAGGAGCTGTTAATTACTAGTATGACTGTACCAAGGACCTCCTTAAGGAATTTAGCTGAAATAACATTCAGCAGACAGGAAGAGGCATTCATGTGAGATGTGGTTTATTTTAAAGATGGAACAAAAGTAGGCTGGTCTTAACGGGAACCCTGCTTGGCAAGGAAAAGCTTTGAGCCTGATGTTTAGCACCTTTTCAAGCAAAATGTCTTGTATGTTGTGACTGGAAGGAGGGATGACCACAACTTAAACAATAACCTAGAGTTCAGGTTATTCTTAGAAATAACAACGGTCTATCTATCTATCTATCTATCTATCTATCTATCTATCTATCTATCTATCTATCTATCTATCTATCTATCTATCT